>JAUJYZ010000950.1:0-102564 GCA_033675265.1 Actinostola sp. cb2023 | reverse complement strand
TGTGATGGTACATGGTCCTGTGATGGTACATGGTGCTGTGATGGTACATGGTGCTGTGATGGTACATGGTGCTGTGATGGTACATGGTGCTGTGATGGTACATGGTGCTGTGATGGTACATGGTGCTGTGATGGTGGGTACATGGTGCTGTGATGGTACATGGTGCTGTGATGGTACATGGTGCTGTGATGGTACATGGTGCTGTGATGGTACATGGTGCTGTGATGGTACATGGTGCTGTGATGGTACATGGTGCTGTGATGGTACATGGTGCTGTGATGGTACATGGTGCTGTGATGGTACATGGTACTGTGATGGTACATGGTGCTGTGATGGTACATGGTGCTGTGATGGTACATGGTGCTGTGATGGTACATGGTGCTGTGATGGTACATGGTGCTGTGATGGTACATGGTGCTGTGATGGTACATGGTGCTGTGATGGTACATGGTGCTGTGATGGTACATGGTGCTGTGATGGTACATGGTGCTGTGATGGTATGGTGTGGTACATGGTGCTGTGATGGTGTGATGGTACATGGTGCTGTGATGGTACATGGTGCTGTGATGGTACATGGTGCTGTGATGGTACATGGTGCTGTGATGGTACATGGTGCTGTGATGGTACATGGTCCTGTGATGGTACATGGTGGTGATGCTGTGATGGTACATGGTGCTGTGATGGTACATGGTGCTGTGATGGTACATGGTGCTGTGATGGTACATGGTGCTGTGATGGTACATGGTGCTGTGATGGTACATGGTGCTGTGATGGTACATGGTGCTGTGATGGTACATGGTGCTGTGATGGTACATGGTGCTGTGATGGTACATGGTGCTGTGATGGTACATGGTGCTGTGATGGTACATGGTGCTGTGATGGTACATGGTGCTGTGATGGTACATGGTGCTGTGATGGTACATGGTGCTGTGATGGTACATGGTGCTGTGATGGTACATGGTGCTGTGATGGTACATGGTGCTGTGATGGTACATGGTGCTGTGATGGTACATGGTGCTGTGATGGTACATGGTGCTGTGATGGTACATGGTGCTGTGATGGTACATGGTGCTGTGATGGTACATGGTGTACATGTGATGGTACATGGTGCTGTGATGGTACATGGTGCTGTGATGGTACATGGTGCTGTGATGGTACATGGTGCTGTGATGGTACATGGTGCTGTGATGGTACATGGTGCTGTGATGGTACATGGTGCTGTGATGGTACATGGTGCTGTGATGGTACATGGTGCTGTGATGGTACATGGTGCTGTGATGGTACATGGTGCTGTGATGTGATGGTACATGGTGCTGTGATGGTACATGGTGCTGTGATGGTACATGGTGCTGTGATGGTACATGGTGCTGTGATGGTACATGGTGTGATGGTACATGTGCTGTGATGGTACATGGTGCTGTGATGGTACATGGTGCTGTGATGGTACATGGTGCTGTGATGGTACATGGTGCTGTGATGGTACATGGTGCTGTGATGGTACATGGTACTGTGATGGTACATGGTGCTGTGATGGTACATGGTGCTGTGATGGTACATGGTGCTGTGATGGTACATGGTGCTGTGATGGTACATGGTACTGTGATGGTACATGGTGCTGTGATGGTACATGGTGCTGTGATGGTACATGGTGCTGTGATGGTACATGGTGCTGTGATGGTACATGGTGCTGTGATGGTACATGGTGCTGTGATGGTACATGGTGCTGTGATGGTACATGGTGCTGTGATGGTACATGGTGCTGTGATGGTACATGGTGCTGTGATGGTACATGCTGTGATGGTACATGGTGCTGTGATGGTACATGGTGCTGTGATGGTACATGGTGCTGTGATGGTACATGGTGCTGTGATGGTACATGGTGCTGTGATGGTACATGGTGCTGTGATGGTACATGGTGCTGTGATGGTACATGGTGCTGTGATGGTACATGGTGCTGTGATGGTACATGGTGCTGTGATGGTACATGGTGCTGTGATGGTACATGGTGCTGTGATGGTACATGGTGCTGTGATGGTACATGGTGCTGTGATGGTACATGGTGCTGTGATGGTACATGGTGCTGTGATGGTACATGGTGCTGTGATGGTACATGTGATGTGATGGTACATGGTGCTGTGATGGTACATGGTGCTGTGATGGTACATGGTGCTGTGATGGTACATGGTGCTGTGATGGTACATGGTGCTGTGATGGTACATGGTGCTGTGATGGTACATGGTGCTGTGATGGTACATGGTGCTGTGATGGTACATGGTGCTGTGATGGTACATGGTACATGTGCTGTGATGTACATGGTACATGATGGTACATGGTGCTGTGATGGTACATGGTGCTGTGATGGTACATGGTGCTGTGATGGTACATGGTGCTGTGATGGTACATGGTGCTGTGATGGTACATGGTGCTGTGATGGTACATGGTGCTGTGATGGTACATGGTGCTGTGATGGTACATGGTGCTGTGATGGTACATGGTGCTGTGATGGTACATGGTGCTGTGATGGTACATGGTGCTGTGATGGTACATGGTGCTGTGATGGTACATGGTGCTGTGATGGTACATGGTGCTGTGATGGTACATGGTGGTACTGTGATGGTGGTACATGGTGCTGTGATGGTACATGGTGCTGTGATGGTACATGGTGCTGTGATGGTACATGGTGCTGTGATGGTACATGGTGCTGTGATGGTACATGGTGCTGTGATGGTACATGGTGCTGTGATGGTACATGGTGCTGTGATGGTACATGGTGCTGTGATGGTACATGGTGCTGTGATGGTACATGGTGCTGTGATGGTACATGGTGCTGTGATGGTACATGGTGCTGTGATGGTACATGGTGCTGTGGTACATGTGTGTGATGGTACATGTGATGGTACATGGTGCTGTGATGGTACATGGTGCTGTGATGGTACATGGTGCTGTGATGGTACATGGTGCTGTGATGGTACATGGTGCTGTGATGGTACATGGTGCTGTGATGGTACATGGTGCTGTGATGGTACATGGTGCTGTGATGGTACATGGTGCTGTGATGGTACATGGTGCTGTGATGGTACATGGTGCTGTGATGGTACATGGTGCTGTGATGGTACATGGTGCTGTGATGGTACATGGTGCTGTGATGGTACATGGTGCTGTGATGGTACATGGTGCTGTGATGGTACATGGTGCTGTGATGGTACATGGTGCTGTGATGGTACATGGTGCTGTGATGGTACATGGTGCTGTGATGGTACATGGTGCTGTGATGGTACATGGTGCTGTGATGGTACATGGTGCTGTGATGGTACATGGTGCTGTGATGTGATGGTACATGGTGCTGTGATGGTACATGGTGCTGTGATGGTACATGGTGCTGTGATGGTACATGGTGCTGTGATGGTACATGGTGCTGTGATGGTACATGGTGCTGTGATGGTACATGGTGCTGTGATGGTACATGGTGCTGTGATGGTACATGGTGCTGTGACATGGTACATGGTACTGTGATGGTACATGGTGCTGTGATGGTACATGGTGCTGTGATGGTACATGGTGCTGTGATGGTACATGGTGCTGTGATGGTACATGGTCCTGTGTGATGGTACATGGTGCTGTGATGGTACATGGTGCTGTGATGGTACATGGTGCTGTGATGGTACATGGTGCTGTGATGGTACATGGTGCTGTGATGGTACATGGTGCTGTGATGGTACATGGTGCTGTGATGGTACATGGTACATGCTGTGATGGTACATGGTGCTGTGATGGTACATGGTGCTGTGATGGTACATGGTGCTGTGATGGTACATGGTGCTGTGATGGTACATGGTGCTGTGATGGTACATGGTGCTGTGATGGTACATGGTGCTGTGATGGTACATGGTGCTGTGATGGTACATGGTGCTGTGATGGTACATGGTGCTGTGATGGTACATGGTGCTGTGATGGTACATGGTGCTGTGATGGTACATGGTGCTGTGATGGTACATGGTGCTGTGATGGTACATGGTGCTGTGATGGTACATGGTGCTGTGATGGTACATGGTGCTGTGATGGTACATGGTGCTGTGATGGTACATGGTGCTGTGATGGTACATGGTGCTGTGATGGTACATGGTGCTGTGATGGTACATGGTGCTGTGATGGTACATGGTGCTGTGATGGTACATGGTGCTGTGATGGTACATGGTGCTGTGATGGTACATGGTGCTGTGATGGTACATGGTGCTGTGATGGTACATGGTGCTGTGATGGTACATGGTGTGATGTGATGGTACATGGTGCTGTGATGGTACATGGTGCTGTGATGGTACATGGTGCTGTGGTATGGTACATGGTGCTGTGATGGTACATGGTGCTGTGATGGTACATGGTGCTGTGATGGTACATGGTGCTGTGATGGTACATGGTGCTGTGATGGTACATGGTGCTGTGATGGTACATGGTGCTGTGATGGTACATGGTGCTGTGATGGTACATGGTGCTGTGATGGTACATGGTGCTGTGATGGTACATGGTGCTGTGATGGTACATGGTGCTGTGATGGTACATGGTGCTGTGATGGTACATGGTGCTGTGATGGTACATGGTGCTGTGATGGTACATGGTGCTGTGATGGTACATGGTGCTGTGATGGTACATGGTGCTGTGATGGTACATGGTGCTGTGATGGTACATGGTGCTGTGTGATGGTACATGGTGCTGTGATGGTACATGGTGCTGTGATGGTACATGTGCTGTGATGTGATGGTACATGGTACATGGTGTGATGGTACATGGTGCTGTGATGGTACATGGTGCTGTGATGGTACATGGTGGTACATGGTGCTGTGATGGTACATGGTGCTGTGATGGTACATGGTGCTGTGATGGTACATGGTGCTGTGATGGTACATGGTGCTGTGATGGTACATGGTGCTGTGATGGTACATGGTGCTGTGATGGTACATGGTGCTGTGATGGTACATGGTGCTGTGATGGTACATGGTGCTGTGATGGTACATGGTGCTGTGATGGTACATGGTGCTGTGATGGTACATGGTGCTGTGATGGTACATGGTGCTGTGATGGTACATGGTGCTGTGATGGTACATGGTGCTGTGATGGTACATGGTGCTGTGATGGTACATGGTGCTGTGATGGTACATGGTGCTGTGATGGTACATGGTGCTGTGTGATGGTACATGGTGCTGTGATGGTACATGGTGTGTGATGGTACATGGTGCTGTGATGGTACATGGTGCTGTGATGGTACATGGTGCTGTGATGGTACATGGTGCTGTGATGGTACATGGTGCTGTGATGGTACATGGTGCTGTGATGGTGGTGCATGGTGCTGTGATGGTACATGGTGCTGTGATGGTACATGGTGCTGTGATGGTACATGGTGCTGTGATGGTACATGGTGCTGTGATGGTACATGGTGGTGCTGTGATGGTACATGGTGCTGTGATGGTACATGGTGCTGTGATGGTACATGGTGGTACATGGTGTGATGGTACATGGTGCTGTGATGGTACATGGTGCTGTGATGGTACATGGTGCTGTGATGGTACATGGTGCTGTGATGGTACATGGTGCTGTGATGGTACATGGTGCTGTGATGGTACATGGTGCTGTGATGGTACATGGTGCTGTGATGGTACATGGTGCTGTGATGGTACATGGTGCTGTGATGGTACATGGTGCTGTGATGGTACATGGTGCTGTGATGGTACATGGTGCTGTGATGGTACATGGTGCTGTGATGGTACATGGTGCTGTGATGGTACATGGTGCTGTGATGGTACATGGTGCTGTGATGGTACATGGTGCTGTGATGGTACATGGTGCTGTGATGGTACATGGTGCTGTGCTGGTGATGGTGTGATGGTACATGGTGCTGTGATGGTACATGGTGCTGTGATGGTACATGGTGCTGTGATGGTACATGGTGCTGTGATGGTACATGGTGCTGTGATGGTACATGGTGCTGTGATGGTACATGGTGCTGTGATGGTACATGGTGCTGTGATGGTACATGGTGGTGATGGTACATGGTGTGTGATGGTACATGGTGCTGTGATGGTACATGGTGCTGTGATGGTACATGGTGCTGTGATGGTACATGGTGCTGTGATGGTACATGGTGCTGTGATGGTACATGGTGCTGTGATGGTACATGGTGCTGTGATGGTACATGGTGCTGTGATGGTACATGGTGCTGTGATGGTACATGGTGCTGTGATGGTACATGGTGCTGTGATGGTACATGGTGCTGTGATGGTACATGGTGCTGTGATGGTACATGGTGCTGTGATGGTACATGGTGCTGTGATGGTACATGGTACTGTGATGGTACATGGTGTGTGATGGTGCTGTGATGGTACATGGTGCTGTGATGGTACATGGTGCTGTGATGGTACATGGTGCTGTGATGGTACATGGTGCTGTGATGGTACATGGTGCTGTGTGGTATGGTACATGGTGCTGTGTGATGGTACATGGTGCTGTGATGGTACATGGTGCTGTGATGGTACATGGTGCTGTGATGGTACATGGTGCTGTGTGACATGGTACATGGTACATGGTGCTGTGATGGTACATGGTGCTGTGATGGTACATGGTGCTGTGATGGTACATGGTGCTGTGATGGTACATGGTGCTGTGATGGTACATGGTGCTGTGATGGTACATGGTGCTGTGATGGTACATGGTGCTGTGATGGTACATGGTGCTGTGATGGTACATGGTGCTGTGATGGTACATGGTGCTGTGATGGTACATGGTACATGGTGTGATGGTACATGGTGCTGTGATGGTACATGGTGCTGTGATGGTACATGGTGCTGTGATGGTACATGGTGCTGTGATGGTACATGGTGCTGTGATGGTACATGGTGCTGTGATGGTACATGGTGCTGTGATGGTACATGGTGCTGTGATGGTACATGGTGCTGTGATGGTACATGGTGCTGTGATGGTACATGGTGCTGTGATGGTACATGGTGCTGTGATGGTACATGGTGCTGTGATGGTACATGGTGCTGTGATGGTACATGGTGCTGTGATGGTACATGGTGCTGTGATGGTACATGGTGCTGTGATGGTACATGGTGCTGTGATGGTACATGGTGCTGTGATGGTACATGGTGCTGTGTGATGGTACATGGTGCTGTGATGGTACATGGTGCTGTGATGGTACATGGTGCTGTGATGGTACATGGTGCTGTGATGGTACATGGTGCTGTGATGGTACATGGTGCTGTGATGGTACATGGTGCTGTGATGGTACATGGTGCTGTGATGGTACATGGTGCTGTGATGGTACATGGTGTGATGTGATGGTGTGATGGTACATGGTGCTGTGATGGTACATGGTGCTGTGATGGTACATGGTGCTGTGATGGTACATGGTGCTGTGATGGTACATGGTGCTGTGATGGTACATGGTGCTGTGATGGTACATGGTGCTGTGATGGTACATGGTGCTGTGATGGTACATGGTGCTGTGATGGTACATGGTGCTGTGATGGTACATGGTGCTGTGATGGTACATGGTGCTGTGATGGTACATGGTGCTGTGATGGTACATGGTGCTGTGATGGTACATGGTGCTGTGATGGTACATGGTGCTGTGATGGTACATGGTGCTGTGATGGTACATGGTGCTGTGATGGTACATGGTGCTGTGATGGTACATGGTGCTGTGTGATGGGTGCTGTGATGGTACATGGTGCTGTGATGGTACATGGTGCTGTGTGATGGTACATGGTGCTGTGATGGTACATGGTGCTGTGATGGTACATGGTGCTGTGATGGTACATGGTGCTGTGATGGTACATGGTGCTGTGATGGTACATGGTGCTGTGATGGTACATGGTGCTGTGATGGTACATGGTGCTGTGATGGTACATGGTGCTGTGATGGTACATGGTGCTGTGATGGTACATGGTGCTGTGATGGTACATGGTGCTGTGATGGTACATGGTACATGGTGCTATGGTACTGTGCTGTGATGGTACATGGTGCTGTGATGGTACATGGTGCTGTGATGGTACATGGTGCTGTGATGGTACATGGTGCTGTGATGGTACATGGTGCTGTGATGGTACATGGTGCTGTGGTACATGGTGCTGTGATGGTACATGGTGCTGTGATGGTACATGGTGCTGTGATGGTACATGGTGCTGTGATGGTACATGGTGCTGTGATGGTACATGGTGCTGTGATGGTACATGGTGCTGTGATGGTACATGGTGCTGTGATGGTACATGGTGCTGTGATGGTACATGGTGCTGTGATGGTACATGGTGCTGTGATGGTACATGGTGCTGTGATGGTACATGGTGCTGTGATGGTACATGGTGCTGTGATGGTACATGGTGCTGTGATGGTACATGGTGCTGTGATGGTACATGTGCTGTGCTGTGATGGTACATGGTACATGGTGCTGTGATGGTACATGGTGCTGTGATGGTACATGGTGCTGTGATGGTACATGGTGCTGTGATGGTACATGGTGCTGTGATGGTACATGGTGCTGTGATGGTACATGGTGCTGTGATGGTACATGGTGCTGTGATGGTACATGGTGCTGTGATGGTACATGGTGCTGTGATGGTACATGGTGCTGTGATGGTACATGGTGCTGTGATGGTACATGGTGCTGTGATGGTACATGGTGCTGTGATGGTACATGGTGCTGTGATGGTACATGGTGTGATGGTGATGGTACATGGTGCTGTGATGGTACATGGTGCTGTGATGGTACATGGTGCTGTGATGGTACATGGTGCTGTGATGGTACATGTGATGATGTACATGGTGCTGTGATGGTACATGGTGCTGTGATGGTACATGGTGCTGTGATGGTACATGGTGCTGTGATGGTACATGGTGCTGTGATGGTACATGGTGCTGTGATGGTACATGGTGCTGTGATGGTACATGGTGCTGTGATGGTACATGGTGCTGTGATGGTACATGGTGCTGTGATGGTACATGGTGCTGTGATGGTACATGGTGCTGTGATGGTACATGGTGCTGTGATGGTACATGGTGCTGTGATGGTACATGGTGCTGTGATGGTACATGGTGCTGTGATGGTACATGGTGCTGTGATGGTACATGGTGCTGTGATGGTACATGGTGCTGTGATGGTACATGGTGCTGTGATGGTACATGGTGCTGTGATGGTACATGGTGCTGTGATGGTACATGGTGGTGTGATGGTACATGGTGCTGTGATGGTACATGGTGCTGTGATGGTACATGGTGCTGTGATGGTACATGGTGCTGTGATGGTACATGGTGCTGTGATGGTACATGGTGCTGTGATGGTACATGGTGCTGTGATGGTACATGGTGCTGTGATGGTACATGGTGCTGTGATGGTACATGGTGCTGTGATGGTACATGGTGCTGTGATGGTACATGGTGCTGTGATGGTACATGGTGCTGTGATGGTACATGGTGCTGTGATGGTACATGGTGCTGTGATGGTACATGGATGGTACATGTGATGGTACATGGTGCTGTGATGGTACATGGTGCTGTGATGGTACATGGTGCTGTGATGGTACATGGTGCTGTGATGGTACATGGTGCTGTGATGGTACATGGTGCTGTGATGGTACATGGTGCTGTGATGGTACATGGTGCTGTGATGGTACATGGTGCTGTGATGGTACATGGTGCTGTGATGGTACATGGTGCTGTGATGGTACATGGTGCTGTGATGGTACATGGTGCTGTGATGGTACATGGTGCTGTGATGGTACATGGTGCTGTGATGGTACATGGTGCTGTGATGGTACATGGTGCTGTGTGATGGTACATGGTGCTGTGATGGTACATGGTGTGATGTGGTGCTGGTACATGGTGGTGCTGTGATGGTACATGGTGCTGTGATGGTACATGGTACATGGTGCTGTGATGGTACATGGTGTGATGGTGTGATGGATGGTACATGGTGCTGTGATGGTACATGGTGCTGTGATGGTACATGGTGCTGTGATGGTACATGGTGCTGTGATGGTACATGGTGCTGTGATGGTACATGGTGCTGTGATGGTACATGGGTGCTGTGATGGTACATGGTGCTGTGATGGTACATGGTGCTGTGATGGTACATGGTGCTGTGATGGTACATGGTGCTGTGATGGTACATGGTGCTGTGATGGTACATGGTGCTGTGATGGTACATGGTGCTGTGATGGTACATGGTGCTGTGATGGTACATGGTGCTGTGATGGTACATGGTGCTGTGATGGTACATGGTGCTGTGATGGTACATGGTGCTGTGATGGTACATGGTGCTGTGATGGTACATGGTGCTGTGATGGTACATGGTGCTGTGATGGTACATGGTGCTGTGATGGTACATGGTGCTGTGATGGTACATGGTGCTGTGATGGTACATGGTGCTGTGATGGTACATGGTGCTGTGATGGTACATGGTGCTGTGATGGTACATGGTGCTGTGATGGTACATGGTGCTGGGTGCTGTGATGGTGGTACATGGTGCTGTGATGGTACATGGTGCTGTGATGGTACATGGTGCTGTGATGGTACATGGTGCTGTGATGGTACATGGTGCTGTGATGGTACATGGTGCTGTGATGGTACATGGTGCTGTGATGGTACATGGTGCTGTGATGGTACATGGTGCATGGTGATGGTACATGGTGCTGTGATGGTACATGGTGCTGTGATGGTACATGGTGCTGTGATGGTACATGGTGCTGTGATGGTACATGGTGCTGTGATGGTACATGGTGCTGTGATGGTACATGGTGCTGTGATGGTACATGGTGCTGTGATGGTACATGGTGCTGTGATGGTACATGGTGTGATGTGATGGTACATGGTGCTGTGATGGTACATGGTGCTGTGATGGTACATGGTGCTGTGATGGTACATGGTGCTGTGATGGTACATGGTGCTGTGATGGTACATGGTGCTGTGATGGTACATGGTGCTGTGATGGTACATGGTGCTGTGATGGTACATGGTGCTGTGATGGTACATGGTGCTGTGATGGTACATGGTGCTGTGATGGTACATGGTGCTGTGATGGTACATGGTGCTGTGATGGTACATGGTGCTGTGATGGTACATGGTGCTGTGATGGTACATGGTGCTGTGGTACATGGTACATGGGTGCATGTGATGGTACATGGTGCTGTGATGGTACATGGTGCTGTGATGGTACATGGTGCTGTGATGGTACATGGTGCTGTGATGGTACATGGTGCTGTGATGGTACATGGTGCTGTGATGGTACATGGTGCTGTGATGGTACATGGTGCTGTGATGGTACATGGTGCTGTGATGGTACATGGTGCTGTGATGGTACATGGTGCTGTGATGGTACATGGTGCTGTGATGGTACATGGTGCTGTGATGGTACATGGTGCTGTGATGGTACATGGTGCTGTGATGGTACATGGTGCTGTGATGGTACATGGTGCTGTGATGGTACATGGTGCTGTGATGGTACATGGTGCTGTGATGGTACATGGTGCTGTGATGGTACATGGTGCTGTGATGGTACATGGTGCTGTGATGGTACATGGTGCTGTGATGGTACATGGTGCTGTGATGGTACATGGTGCTGTGATGGTACATGGTGCCTGTGATGGTACATGGTGCTGTGATGGTACATGGTGCTGTGATGGTACATGGTGCTGTGATGGTACATGGTGCTGTGATGGTACATGGTGCTGTGATGGTACATGGTGCTGTGATGGTACATGGTACATGGTGCTGTGATGGTACATGGTGCTGTGATGGTACATGGTGCTGTGATGGTACATGGTGCTGTGATGGTACATGGTGCTGTGATGGTACATGGTGCTGTGATGGTACATGGTGCTGTGATGGTACATGGTGCATGTGATGGTACATGGTGTGTGATGGTACATGGGTGCTGTGATGGTACATGGTGCTGTGATGGTACATGGTGCTGTGATGGTACATGGTGCTGTGATGGTACATGGTGCTGTGATGGTACATGGTGCTGTGATGGTATGGTGCTGTGATGGTACATGTGCTGTGATGGTACATGGTGCTGTGATGGTACATGGTGCTGTGATGGTACATGGTGCTGTGATGGTACATGGTGCTGTGATGGTACATGGTGCTGTGATGGTACATGGTGCTGTGATGGTACATGGTGCTGTGATGGTACATGGTGTGTGGGTACATGGTACATGATGGTACATGGTGCTGTGATGGTACATGGTGCTGTGATGGTACATGGTGCTGTGATGGTACATGGTGCTGTGATGGTACATGGTGCTGTGATGGTACATGGTGCTGTGATGGTACATGGTGCTGTGATGGTACATGGTGCTGTGATGGTACATGGTGCTGTGATGGTACATGGTGCTGTGATGGTACATGGTGCTGTGATGGTACATGTACATGGTACTGTGATGTGATGTACATGGTGCTGTGATGGTACATGGTGCTGTGATGGTACATGGTGCTGTGATGGTACATGGTGCTGTGATGGTACATGGTGCTGTGATGGTACATGGTGCTGTGATGGTACATGGTGCTGTGATGGTACATGGTGCTGTGATGGTACATGTGCTGTGATGGTACATGGTGCTGTGATGGTACATGGTGCTGTGATGGTACATGGTGCTGTGATGGTACATGGTGCTGTGATGGTACATGGTGCTGTGATGGTACTGTGATGGATGGTACATGGTGCTGTGATGGTACATGGTGCTGTGATGGTACATGTACATTGTGTGGTACATGGTGCTGTGATGGTACATGGTGCTGTGATGGTACATGGTGCTGTGATGGTACATGGTGCTGTGATGGTACATGGTGCTGTGATGGTACATGGTGCTGTGATGGTACATGGTGCTGTGATGGTACATGGTGCTGTGATGGTACATGGTGCTGTGATGGTACATGGTGCTGTGATGGTACATGGTGCTGTGATGGTACATGGTGCTGTGATGGTACATGGTGCTGTGATGGTACATGGTGCTGTGATGGTACATGGTGCTGTGATGGTACATGGTGCTGTGATGGTACATGGTGCTGTGATGGTGGTGCTGGATGGTACATGGTGCTGTGATGGTACATGGTGCTGTGATGGTACATGGTGCTGTGTGGTACATGGTACATGTGATGGTACATGGTGCTGTGATGGTACATGGTGCTGTGATGGTACATGGTGCTGTGATGGTACATGGTGCTGTGATGGTACATGGTGCTGTGATGGTACATGGTGCTGTGATGGTACATGGTGCTGTGATGGTACATGGTGCTGTGATGGTACATGGTGCTGTGATGGTACATGGTGCTGTGATGGTACATGGTGCTGTGATGGTACATGGTGCTGTGATGGTACATGGTGGTACATGTGATGGTACATGGTGCTGTGATGGTACATGGTGCTGTGATGGTACATGGTGCTGTGATGGTACATGGTGCTGTGATGGTACATGGTGCTGTGATGGTACATGGTGCTGTGATGGTACATGGTGCTGTGATGGTACATGGTGCTGTGATGGTACATGGTGCTGTGATGGTACATGGTGCTGTGATGGTACATGGTGCTGTGATGGTACATGGTGCTGTGATGGTACATGGTGCTGTGATGGTACATGGTGCTGTGATGGTACATGGTGTGATGGTACATGGTGGTACATGGTGCTGTGATGTACATGGTGCTGTGATGGTACATGGTGCTGTGATGGTACATGTGCTGTGATGGTACATGGTGCTGTGATGGTACATGGTGCTGTGATGGTACATGGTCCTGTGATGGTACATGGTCCTGTGATGGTAGCTCAACATCTTGATACTCTGTGTTTGGAAGTTGAACTTTTATCTGCAAATAAAAATAAAAATATAGTTTTAATTCCAATTATTTTAGGTAGATTGGAAGTGGTGGTGGGAGTGGGGGTGGGTGAGGGTGGGTGAGGGGGTGGGGATGGGTGATGGGGTGGTGGTAGTGGGGGTGGGTGAGGGTGGGTGAGGGGGTGGGGGTGTTGGTGGTGGTGGTGGTGGGGGTGGGTGAGGGGGTGGGGATGGGTGACGGGGTGGTGGTAGTGGTGGCATAGGGAAATGAAAGCTGTTCCTCCATGTCTAAGAGTTACAATCAGTGATCCAACTTATTGTTGGTGTCTCAAGAAAGTCTTGGATAATACATGTACATCCCATACGCCTTGCTACAAGCCGATAAGAACAGGAATGCTTCTAATAATGTTGTCTGCATGAATTCTGTTACTTATTTTATCGGAGAATGCTTGAAAGATTAGATAATGATGATGATGATGATGATGATGATGATGATGATGATGATGATGATGATGATGATGATGATGATGATGATGATGATGATGATGATGATGATGATGATGATGATGATGATGATGATGATGATGATGATGATGATGATGATGATGATGATGATGATGATGATGATGATGATGATGATGATGATGATGATGATGATGATGATGATGATGATGATGATGATGATGATGATGATGATGATGATGATGATGATGATGATGATGATGATGATGATGATGATGATGATGATGATGATGATGATGATGATGATGATGATGATGATGATGATGATGATGATGATGATGATGATGATGATGATGATGATGATGATGATGATGATGATGATGATGATGATGATGATGATGATGATGATGATGATGATGATGATGATGATGATGATGATGATGATGATGATGATGATGATGATGATGATGATGATGATGATGATGATGATGATGATGATGATGATGATGATGATGATGATGATGATGATGATGATGATGATGATGATGATGATGATGATGATGATGATGATGATGATGATGATGATGATGATGATGATGATGATGATGATGATGATGATGATGATGATGATGATGATGATGATGATGATGATGATGATGATGATGATGATGATGATGATGATGATGATGATGATGATGATGATGATGATGATGATGATGATGATGATGATGATGATGATGATGATGATGATGATGATGATGATGATGATGATGATGATGATGATGATGATGATGATGATGATGATGATGATGATGATGATGATGATGATGATGATGATGATGATGATGATGATGATGATGATGATGATGATGATGATGATGATGATGATGATGATGATGATGATGATGATGATGATGATGATGATGATGATGATGATGATGATGATGATGATGATGATGATGATGATGATGATGATGATGATGATGATGATGATGATGATGATGATGATGATGATGATGATGATGATGATGATGATGATGATGATGATGATGATGATGATGATGATGATGATGATGATGATGATGATGATGATGATGATGATGATGATGATGATGATGATGATGATGATGATGATGATGATGATGATGATGATGATGATGATGATGATGATGATGATGATGATGATGATGATGATGATGATGATGATGATGATGATGATGATGATGATGATGATGATGATGATGATGATGATGATGATGATGATGATGATGATGATGATGATGATGATGATGATGATGATGATGATGATGATGATGATGATGATGATGATGATGATGATGATGATGATGATGATGATGATGATGATGATGATGATGATGATGATGATGATGATGATGATGATGATGATGATGATGATGATGATGATGATGATGATGATGATGATGATGATGATGATGATGATGATGATGATGATGATGATGATGATGATGATGATGATGATGATGATGATGATGATGATGATGATGATGATGATGATGATGATGATGATGATGATGATGATGATGATGATGATGATGATGATGATGATGATGATGATGATGATGATGATGATGATGATGATGATGATGATGATGATGATGATGATGATGATGATGATGATGATGATGATGATGATGATGATGATGATGATGATGATGATGATGATGATGATGATGATGATGATGATGATGATGATGATGATGATGATGATGATGATGATGATGATGATGATGATGATGATGATGATGATGATGATGATGATGATGATGATGATGATGATGATGATGATGATGATGATGATGATGATGATGATGATGATGATGATGATGATGATGATGATGATGATGATGATGATGATGATGATGATGATGATGATGATGATGATGATGATGATGATGATGATGATGATGATGATGATGATGATGATGATGATGATGATGATGATGATGATGATGATGATGATGATGATGATGATGATGATGATGATGATGATGATGATGATGATGATGATGATGATGATGATGATGATGATGATGATGATGATGATGATGATGATGATGATGATGATGATGATGATGATGATGATGATGATGATGATGATGATGATGATGATGATGATGATGATGATGATGATGATGATGATGATGATGATGATGATGATGATGATGATGATGATGATGATGATGATGATGATGATGATGATGATGATGATGATGATGATGATGATGATGATGATGATGATGATGATGATGATGATGATGATGATGATGATGATGATGATGATGATGATGATGATGATGATGATGATGATGATGATGATGATGATGATGATGATGATGATGATGATGATGATGATGATGATGATGATGATGATGATGATGATGATGATGATGATGATGATGATGATGATGATGATGATGATGATGATGATGATGATGATGATGATGATGATGATGATGATGATGATGATGATGATGATGATGATGATAATAATAATAATAATAATAATATAATAATAACACTTTATTCCGCAAGGGGTACTCAGGTATAAGAGTGACAAGAGGTGTGCATTTTTGTGGGTTACATTCTAGACTGCAGGACATTTTGTGGGTTACATTCTAGACTGCAGGACATTTTGTGGGTTACATTATAGACTGCAGGACATTTTGTGAGTTACATTATAGACTGCAGGACATTTTGTGAGTTACATTATAGACCGCAGGACATTTTGTGGGTTATATTATAGACTGCAGAACATTTTGTGGGTTATATTATAGACTGCAGGACATTTTGTAGGTGACATTATAGACTACAGGACATTTTGTGTGTTTTTTTAGACATACTGGACTTTTTGGTGGTTTATCATTCTGGCTTTATTCACTGACCTCCCTGTCACTCTTATGTACCTGAGTTCCTACATCAATGGATCATACAATCCATACTAAATCCTAGCATGCTATTGATCAGAACTGAATTAACTGAGAGACACTTTAATTACAGTAACTATTCATTGAACCTACCACAATGTCTTCACACGAAGCTGTTGATGGATTTCTGTTGCTCATTTGTAAAAACATATCTTCTGAACTGACAGCTTGCTTAAACAACATTTCATATCTGATAACAATAATTACAAACATTACTGCAGTTCTCAGTATTATGCAAACTCAAACATCAAACAGTCGGCTGAAACTTGGTTTTTCGCTTCTAGCTGTCAATCAAATTCAAAACTCAAACAAATTCAAAACTAAATACATATTCTTCGACCAAATGATCCATAATGTAGCTCAAAATCATATTTGGTTTCCATTTGGTGGGTCTTCTGACTTTTATTTTTAAGTAATACTGATTTTTTATGTTGATTGACAGAAGCGAAAAACCAAATTACAAGCCAACTGCTTGAATGTCTGAGTTCCCATAATACTGAGAATCGCAGTAAACACAGCCAAGTGTTGCTTCTTTCTTGAGTGTTTATATGGATCACAGCATATACATTTCTGTAACAGCTATTTGATATTATTTGTTTAACATATTTTTGAACTTTTTGTGCAGGTGTGTCCTAGTGCTCTAATAGAGGACTTTGTTTTCATATGAGTGGGAAACCTACGGCACAGAGTTACGGTCACAGTACAGAATCGAAGACATTGCTCAACCAATCAGAATGCTTGGATATGGCATGATGATGGCGCGATATGGTCACGGTATGGCACTAACCGTACCGTAACTACATGTACATTGTGTACTTCCCACTCATATGAAAACGACTATATTATCATAGTAGCCAACCAATCAAAAGTGTGAGTTATACTGCAAATAGCTAGAGCTTGTATGAACCATTATTCAGTGTTATTATCATCACTGTCATGTCACCCTATCAATTCATTTGTACAATATCATTCAATACATGTTATATACTGCAAATAGAGCTTGTATGAACCCATTGTTCAGTGTTATTATCATCACTGTCATGTCACCCTATCAATTCATTTGTACAATATCATGCAATACATGTTATATACTGCAAATAGAGCTTGTATGAACCCATTATTCAGTGTTATTATCATCACTGTCATGTCACCCTATCAATTCATTTGTACAATATCATGCAATACATGTTATATACTGCAAATAGAGCTTGTATGAACCCATTGTTCAGTGTTTTTATCATCACTGTCATGTCACCCTATCAATTCATTTGTACAATATCATGCATTTATACATACTCTGGAGCTGGTCTTGGATCATAGTTATCTACAGCATGAGCTGATTCAGGAACCTCTTGTAAATTCCATATATCTTTGGTATGTTTGGGAGGATCTGCTTTATTTAATAAATGTAAATAACTCAATCTAATATTTAATAATAACAATATTTATTAACTTATATTGCACAGATATCAATATTGACATATTTTCATCTGCACATAAACTTCACAGTCTCAAATGTTTCTATAGGAGGTTTTATGGAATCTTTTTCTGACGTCAAAATCTGTCACGAGTGGCCGTCAAACCGTCATTTTACTTGCTCAAAACTTCAATTTTAGATCGGTGAAGTCTAAATATCTGTCAAATATACCAAATATAAGTTACTTATAAACAAACAAACAAATGTCATCTAGTTGCTTGAAGAAAAACTAACAGACTTTGAAAGTTAGGCTCGAACATTTTGTAGATCTTGACGGCCACTACGTCACACGTAAAACCTCCCATATAATTATGCTGTGAAATTTCCATCAGAAACTGGATGCATACATGTACATGTATTTGTTTACATGTACCATACATGTAACACATTGGACATGTAAATATATATATATGTACTATGCTAAGGTTATGGTACATACATCTGCCATACTTGTACCATATATGTACACATAACAAGTTATAGTCTATTGGACATACATGTACAATAAGTTTTATATGTACCTCTACAAAGACTACATGTAAGCTTATATAAAGTTTTTAATACAGCTTTATACTATATTGAGTATGGTACATCTACCATACATTGTGACTTGTAAGACATTGGACACACATGTACACGTAACAAGTGACATACATCTACTACTTTCAAGATGACTTACTTTGGTTTACGTTATTAGTTGGGCCAATGTTTCCAGGGTTTAGACTTGGTTTGCTCGCTCTGTCGACTTCCTGAAAGAATTTAACATCACATTGCGAATAAACTATTCCCATATTTATATCCATTAAAATAAAAAATGGCAATTGTACAACAAAAAAAAGGAATTTACATCATCACTGTTGTCTTCATCGTTCTTTTTTTGGCTTAAAAGTTCAGAGAGAGCATTGAGTTGACCCGCCATGGACGCCATCTTGAATGTTGATATTGGTCGCTAGGTTACCCTAAGCAACCTCGCATACACCAAAGGAAGCCCATGATGCCTGATTGTACACTGACAATAGCACAGGTAGCCCAAGCTGTGTATCAGTACATTATTATAAGAGAATGTATGTGGATAATGTCAATAAAATCAATAAGATAATAACGATAAAATACATTCCTCTAAAATGGCTATAACTCGCTCAATTCTCGAAGATACAGAGGACTTTATAGAGGATTTCATTTTCATTTTATTATTTTATTGATTTTATTGACATTATCCACATACATTCTCTTATAATAATGTACTGATACACAGCTTGGGCTACCTGTGACAATAGGGAAAAAAATGCTTTATTTCCAATTATTATTATTTTTACTGAATTTATGCTTGGGTTCCCTGTGGACTGGGTAGGCATTTCATGTGGAAATTCTTTTAGGGAAATCTTGCACTCTTTACTAGCTCGTCAGAGTGTTCAGTGTGTAGTCAAAGACAAGAAGATCTCTCAGCAGCGAAAAACGAAGAGCCATCAATGCCACGAGGTCAATGTATTAACGACTCTTCGCTCGATGTGAACATGCGGGCCGCATACTTCGCGAACTGAAACAGAGACAAATAACATGGAAGCCTTGAAAGCCTTTATCAGTTATACAAACTTGAAGTAAAACTGAATCATTACAAACCTGGATAACTGAAATCCGATCCAGAAGTCAGTTGAAAGCAACGATTTTTTTAAAATACTAGGCCTTGCATACAAGGTCTTGTTTATTTATGAATAGCTTGTTCACTTGGATAAACTTCTTCCAGAAGTATTTGTTGATTACAGTGATAGCGAGGGGGGACTGGATCGATTTTTTAACATTTTTCTACGATCGTTCCAAAGATTTGAATATTTCCGATGTTCCGTTCCAATCTACCCTCGTTCCAGTCCGTTCCAACATTCTAGATTTTACCTCAAAATACGTCAGTTTCAGGATAAATCTAGAATGTTGCAACGGACTGGATAGGAACGGAACGAGATAGATCACGATCGAGTTAGAGGTTGAGTTGAGTTTGAGTTGAGTTTGAGTTACCGTTGAGTTACCTTTGAGTTAACCAAAAATTTTTTTTTTTTTGGAACAATGTCTTACAACGTTGTTTGAGATTCCCCAAGGGGGGGGGGGGATTGCCTATGGTGGCCTGGGGGGGAGGGGGAGGTGGTATGGGTCGAAACTGTTATTCTGGTATGTTTTAAATTTAATTAATTAATAATACGTACTACTGAATAACTCGAACTTAATAGAGAATAGATTGAAATATCAGGCATTTTTTACCGCTTCTCAATATATTATCAATCAAATTAACTTTGACACAAAGAAGAAGAATCAAGAAAAAGTTTTAACGGCGAACGAACTTTCAACGGCAGTAGTTTTACTCGAACAAAGGCATAGCGAAATGACTTGAAAATAATCTAGCGAATTCGTTGAGTGGCCGTCGTGTGTGACAAATGCAGTGATGGTAAACCTTAGTTTGATATATAATATATATTTGAATAACAGTTTCGACCCTTACCATCTCCCCCCCCCCCCCCCCCCCCCCCCCCCCAGGTCACCATGGGCATTACCCCCCCCCCCCCCCCCCCCCCCCCTTGGGGAATCTCAAACAACGTTGTAAGACATTGTTCCAAAAAAATAATAATTTTTGGTTAACTCAAAGGTAACTCAAACTCAACCTCTAACTCGATAAATAGCTTAGTCAATCCCGAACTGAACATCGGGAATGCGCAAATCAAAATACGCCATACGCTATACAGATTTTATCTCATTGAAATACCACACTTTTCTGTTCGATGATTTGAGCATTTCAAAATATGATTACACGTGATTAGTCAGAATGCCTCTGTGGGCTTTCAAGGCTTTGTTGGCGCCAAAAGTTGTAAGGGTAGACATTTGGTCATGATATCTTTCGATTCATGTGGTGGCTCCTAAAAGAGCCGTTGTTGTGTTCAGTAAACTGTTTATTTGCTGCTGGTGTACTTTGTGACGGCCTTGGTGCCTTCACTGACAGCGTGCTTGGCCAACTCTCCGGGAAGAAGAAGGCGAACTGCGGTCTGGATTTCCCGAGATGTGATGGTGGACTTCTTGTTGTAGTGAGCCAGGCGGGAAGCTTCAGTAGCGATACGTTCGAACACGTCCGATACGAACGAGTTCATGATCAACATGGCTTTGCTGGAGATACCGGTGTCGGGATGGACTTCATGACTTTGTAGATGTAGATGGAGTAGGTTTCTTTCGGTTTCTCTTCTTCTTGTCATCAACTGCGGCCTTCTTGCCGGCTTTCTTTTCACCTTTCTTTCCTACAGGAGCTTTGGGAGGCATTTTCTTTACAAGTTGCTTTGATAGAATCAAATGATGCTTTCTCGCTGGGAAAACCCAGGGAAAAACCCATATTTATATAAAAGTTTAAACACGAAGGCGCACTATAAAAGGGCATCGCTCCGCCCACAATTTTTTGAATAATAATGAGTTTCAATATGGTGGACAATGGTTGAACATGGCTGAACAACGGGGTAAAATAATTTTCTTAATAAAGTCACATTTCAACAGCAAAGCCAATGAAGAAATTGTAAATTTATGTCTAAAACAGTTATAATAGACGGACGTGTCAATATTTTTCGTATTCGGTAGTTATCTATACGATTTTCAGTCGCACCACGCGTACCGAAGAATGTTTTGAATTTCGCGCGCCATGTATCACAACAATCAACATCCGTACTTCTTATCCAGGCCTACAAATTCGTGAAGCGAAATCCTCTTTGCCTGTAATAAGCATTTCCAAGCATAAAACTATGCTCGGTCATTTCTAAATAGAGTGACAAGAGTGTTGTTTTCATTCACAAGTTGTTCGTCTTCGTCGTCACCATAACAAGACGAACATGTCGTTCGCCGCGAAGGCGTATTGTTACGAGGTAAATGTGTCGAGCATTTGTACATCTCTGTACTTTTATGGTAAAGGCCGGTAATGTTTCGAAACCTATGCTGTGAGTATATTTAATTCGCAAGTGGTAGTTCCATGTCTTGGCGGGTAAATTTTAGGATAACCTACGAAAGCAATGATAAGCAGACAATACTAGAGCCGTGCGACTTCAAAACGGCTAACGGTTCCAGTTCAAAGTACCATAATTTTATTTTACCAATGTGAAAAGTGATAATGAATTGTACAACAAAATTATCCATGTGCGTTTTTAGTACTTATTTCCACAGTTTCTTGTTCATTTGATTGATTTATAGAGCTTGCAGTTCTTGAGATCCTCTCTCTGTGACGTCTCGGTAGATTTGATTGACAGATCCAACGAACTTACCCTAGGTACCTCTCCTTTTATAGTGCGCCCTCGTGTTTAACATGCGGATCGCAGATATACAAACCTGATTGGTGGAAATAGTATGGAAATGACCTCACATTGAATTTATTAACCAGGGAACTTCTGTCCTCAAGCTTTGAGTATAAAATTCTTGGAAGGATCATTGCCGTAATCATATTCTATCGCAGAATCTAATCCAAAACTCTAAAATGTCTGGCCGTGGAAAAGGTAAAGCTAAGGGCACCAAGTCCAAGACTTGTTCATCCCGCGCAGGGCTTCAGTTCCCCGTCGGTCGTATCCATCGTCATCTCCGCAGAGGCAACTATGCCAAGCGAGTTGGTGCCGGTGCTCCAGTGTACATGGCTGCTGTGCTCGAGTACCTGAGTGCCGAAATCCTCGAATTGGCTGGCAACGCTGCCCGTGACAACAAGAAGACCAGAATCATCCCCCGTCATTTGCAGTTGGCCGTCAGGAACGACGAGGAGTTGAACAAACTTATTGGTGGAGTTACCATCGCTCAAGGTGATGTTCTTCCCAACATCCAAGCCGTCCATCTGCCCAAGAAGGCCGAGAAGAAACACGCCTAAGTAGTTACACTACATCACACAAAACGACGGCTCTTTTAGGAGCCACCACATGAATCGAAAGATCATGACCAAACGCTATGATAACATAAAATTCCCCCTAACGTTTGATACTAATATTGGCAAATAATCAATCGGTAAACTTTCGGTGAAGTATATAGTGAGTGACCTCTTGTGTAAGAACGTTACTTACGGTACTATACAAAATATTCAATTCGATGTCTCCATAAACTGTTATTTTGAACTTTGGCGCCAATTGTAACGGTTTACCTCTGTATAAGGCTCATAACCAGATAACTGAACCATTTGAGTACTACAGGGTTTTGTGGAAGAGAGGTTTATTGGTCGCGCTGTTAATCTCCGTGTTGACAAAAACGTCTGCTGCTTTACATGGTTTCCTTTACAGCTCCCTAATAACAAGCATCACCCCCGACCGACTCAAATTGTGGATTCTTATAATCGCATTTTCACCACGACATGCTTGTTAGACCGCGCCGTGCTCGTTCGACAAACTTTCAAAGTGGTAGCCGGTCGTTTCGAGACATGTCCATTTCGAGACACGATATAAAAGTCGTTTCGAGACATCGGTCATGGTCGTTTCGAGACAAGTCATGTGCGTCCTTCACAAGAACTAAAAGGTAAAGAAGGCTAATTTGGTGAGGCCTAATGCCAAGTCATGTGCGTCCTTCACAAGAACTAAAAGGAAAAGAAGGCTCGCTAGGTGAGGCCTAATGCCAAGTCATGTGCGTCCTTCACAAGAACTAAAAGGAAAAGAAGGCTCGCTTGGTGAGGCCCAATGCCAAGTCATGTGCGACCTTCACAAGAACTAAAAGGAAAAGAAGGCTCGCTTGGTGAGGCCCAATGCCAAGTCATGTGCGTCCTTCACAAGAACTAAAAGGAAAAGAAGGCTCGCTTGGTGAGGCCTAATGCCAAGTCATGTGCGTCCTTCACAAGAACTAAAAGGAAAGAAGAAGCTCGCTTGGTGAGGCCCAATGCCAAGTCATGTGCGTCCTTCACAAGAACTAAAAGGAAAAGAAGGCTCGCTTGGTGAGGCCTAATGCCAAGTCATGTGCGTCCTTCACAAGAACTAAAAGGAAAAGAAGGCTCGCTTGGTGAGGCCCAATTCCAAGTCATGTGCGTCCTTCACAAGAACTAAAAGGAAAAGAAGGCTCGCTTGGTGAGGCCTAATGCCAAGTCATGTGCGTCCTTCACAAGAACTAAAAGGAAAAGAAGGCTCGCTTGGTGAGGCCCAATGCCAAGTCATGTGCGTCCTTCACAAGAACTAAAAGGAAAAGAAGGCTCGCTTGGTGAGGCCCAATGCCAAGTCATGTGCGTCCTTCACAAGAACTAAAAGGAAAAGAAGGCTCGCTTGGTAAGGCCTAATGCCAAGTCATGTGCGTCCTTCACAAGAACTAAAAGGTAAAGAAGGCTCGCTTGGTGAGGTCCAATGCCAAGTCATGTGCGTCCTTCACAAGAACTAAAAGGAAAAGAAGGCTCGCTAGGTGAGGCCTAATGCCAAGTCATGTGCGTCCTTCACAAGAACTAAAAGGAAAAGAAGGCTCGCTTGGTGAGGCCCAATGCCAAGTCATGTGCGACCTTCACAAGAACTAAAAGGAAAAGAAGGCTCGCTTGGTGAGGCCCAATGCCAAGTCATGTGCGTCCTTCACAAGAACTAAAAGGAAAAGAAGGCTCGCTTGGTGAGGCCTAATGCCAAGTCATGTGCGTCCTTCACAAGAACTAAAAGGAAAAGAAGGCTCGCTTGGTGAGGCCCAATGCCAAGTCATGTGCGTCCTTCACAAGAACTAAAACGAAAAGAAGGCTCGCTTGGTGAGGCCTAATGCCAAGTCATGTGCGTCCTTCACAAGAACTAAAAGGAAAAGAAGGCTCGCTTGGTGAGGCCCAATTCCAAGTCATGTGCGTCCTTCACAAGAACTAAAAGGAAAAGAAGGCTCGCTTGGTGAGGCCTAATGCCAAGTCATGTGCGTCCTTCACAAGAACTAAAAGGAAAAGAAGGCTCGCTTGGTGAGGCCCAATTCCAAGTCATGTGCGTCCTTCACAAGAACTAAAAGGTAAAGAAGGCTCGCTTGGTAAGGCCTAATGCCAAGTCATGTGCGTCCTTCACAATAACTAAAAGGTAAAGAAGGCTCGCTTGGTGAGGCCCAATGCCAAGTCATGTGCGTCCTTCACAAGAACTAAAAGGTAAAGAAGGCTCGCTTGGTGAGGCCTAATGCCAAGTCATGTGCGTCCTTCACAAGAACTAAAAGGAAAAGAAGGCTCGCTTGGTGAGGCCTAATGCAAGTCACGTACGTGTGTCCTTCACGAGGACTAAAAGTAAAGAAGGCTCGCTTGGTGAGGCCTAATGCAAGTCACGTACGTGTGTCCTTCACGAGGACTAAAAGTAAAGAAGGCTCGCTTTGTGAGGTTCAATGCCAAGTCATGTGCGTCCTTCACAAGAACTAAAAGGAAAAGAAGGCTCGCTTGGTGAGGCCTAATGCCAAGTCATGTGCGTCCTTCACAAGAACTAAAAGGTAAAGAAGGCTCGCTTGGTGAGGCCCAATGCCAAGTCATGTGCGTCCTTCACAAGAACTAAAAGGTAAAGAAGGCTCGCTTGGTGAGGCCTAATGCCAAGTCATGTGCGTCCTTCACAAGAACTAAAAGGAAAAGAAGGCTCGCTTGGTGAGGCCTAATGCAAGTCACGTACGTGTGTCCTTCACGAGGACTAAAAGTAAAGAAGGCTCGCTTGGTGAGGCCTAATGCAAGTCACGTACGTGTGTCCTTCACGAGGACTAAAAGTAAAGAAGGCTCGCTTTGTGAGGTTCAATGCCAAGTCATGTGCGTCCTTCACAAGAACTAAAAGGAAAAGAAGGCTCGCTTGGTGAGGCCTAATGCCAAGTCATGTGCGTCCTTCACAAGAAACGAAAAGGAAAAGAAGGCTCGCTTCATCTCTTCAAAAAGGCGCCTTTGAACTTGACCGTTCATGCCATCTCCTGAGGATCTCAAAGAAGCTAAAAAGACGACAGTGTAACTTTAGATGTAGCAGTGAAAGATCATTTCAACGTTACCAGGAACATGTTTTCTAGTAAATCATAGGGGGCTTGCAATAAGAGGTCACGTGACCCCAACTCCCTTAAATCGAACAGCAGTGTCAAAATGAACTCCAGAAATGAAAAGATCAGCTCGTAATTCGTTTCAGAGCGTACATCACATCCATGGCAGTGACCGTCTTTCGCTTGGCATGCTCGGTGTAGGTGACAGCATCACGGATCACCCACGTTCTCAAGGAAAACTTTGAGAACACCACGGGTCTCTTCGTAGATCAGACCAGAGATTCGCTTGACTCCACCACGGAAGAGGTAAAGGAGGAAAAGGTCTAGGAAAAGGAGGCGCCAAGCGTCATCGTAAGATCCTTCGAGATAACATCCAGGGTATCACCAAGCCCGCCATCCGTCGTCTTGCTCGCCGTGGTGGAGTCAAGCGAATCTCTGGTCTGATTTACGAAGAGACCCGTGGTGTTCTCAAAGTTTTATAAACTTCACATTCGATACGATTTCTATGGCAATAGAAAGTATCGTGAATCTGGATAATAACAGAATACTGAAATCTGAGTATACTTTGATAGTTATCAAACTACATGAGTTTGAAGACTCGAATTCTGTAGCTTATTATCTTAGTAAACATGATACGTATCTTTGTGCTTTGTTCTCTACTGCGCAAGACATAAGAGTTGTTATTGAAAGTTGTTGTTGCAATCTTGCAGGGAAATATGCCAGCTGTGTATGTTGACACTTATTTGATTACATCAGTACTTGTGAATTAAGCTTAGAATA
Organism: Actinostola sp. cb2023; assembly: GCA_033675265.1. Taxonomy (NCBI): domain Eukaryota; kingdom Metazoa; phylum Cnidaria; class Anthozoa; order Actiniaria; family Actinostolidae; genus Actinostola; species Actinostola sp. cb2023. The sequence continues at coordinate 75,156 of JAUJYZ010000950.1, read as the reverse complement.
TTGGGCGTACGTGTTAATTGAGCTGTTGTTCGAGGACTTATTGGAGTATTCAAGATACGATTTTCAAGTGTTACTATGGTAACTAAGTTGATTCTGTGGATATTCTGTATTCTAGATAAATCTTAGTTTCTTGTTGAAATATGAATTTGCGCTTGTCTACACGTGCACACTAGATTACGTAGCTAAATCAGTATGCAAGCGGCTACTATAAGAACCCTTGCACAGTAGAATCCACAGAGAACAATTTAAAGTGCCTATGAAACGAAAAAACAGACCCCGTTTTTATTTGCTACTACGAAAGTTTACTATTTGCTTGTTTACATGGCGTTAATAAAAAGTGAATTGAGCTTCAGGAACATTTTTTATTTCGCGCACGAAGTTGGGCATTTTGGGTTTCAAAGTGCGACAATTCCCGCTCGGTCAAACTATTGAAATGTGACGTCATAAGTTGTGCAAACAAAGGCATACACAACTTATGACGTCACCGAGCCATTGTCAAGGGCCCAGTCTCTTGTCGCACATTTTGGTTGAAAATGATAATTTTCGAACCGCGAAAAGAAAATGTTCGCACGCTCAAAGTCGATGTTTAAATACAGCAAATGTTCAGAGAAAGACCAAACAACAATAATGTACAATAAAACAAGGATCGACATTTTCGTTTCATAGGCACTTTAGACCTTGAGTGAACAACACTAGTAAAAGCTGATCGAACAAATTGAAGTCGAAGTCTATCCTCACTGAATACTAGCTTCGTGAGGAATCCCCTACGCGTGTGACCGTCGACTTTCCCCCAAAGACGCCATCACACAAATTACAAACCAATCAGGAAACACCGGAGGTCAAGGGGCAAGTTTGTATTGTATTGTAGTTCAGCTGTCAAATTCACTCGCGTAAAGATCTCAAGCAGATCCCGGTTGCATGAAAGGTGAATAGCGCTATCCACCGGATAAGTCTTATCCAACGGATAAAATTTATATTGGATAACTGCATCAGTTTTATCTATTGGTTAGGACTTATCCAGTGGATAGCGCTATTCACCTTTTGTGCAACAGGTGCCAGGTCTTTATTGCACGATCTAAGCCTACGAGCACGAATGTAGGGAGCAAGTAGTAGATACCAGAATAATATGTATTTAAATGTAATTTAGTTCGATTAAAACTGTTCAAGGTTTTAGCACTTTCTGAAACCGAGTCACCCAACAAGTAACCAAACACTGATTTGATCACTATAATCGTTATCTCAGATCTAAACATTGAGAAACGTTTAAGTAGTGAATACACCTATGATGACTAAGCACAATCTGCAATCGAGTGGGACTGGGAACGAGACCACTAAAAGCTGATCTATGAGGTTTTATCAACAGTCGAACTCTTTCTTCACAAACCTTGTTGGAGGAAGGTTATGTCGTCTTGTGATCGTGAGAAAAAAACATTTGAACGAAGTATGTCTAATACGCTTATCTCACATACAAACGCACACGCCGTTAGCGGTACGTAGACTTACACTCTAAAAGATGTCGAGCGTTTTCAGACCAGGTCGTTCCACGGACTCAAAATCATAATTGAAAAATCTGGAAAAAACTTATGAAAATCTTATGAGTCTGCAATGGAGTAAGACTGGGAACGTATGTCTCTGTCAGTTCAGTTCACGAATATCTTAGGCCGTGTTGACATGAATGTTGACATCGAGCGAAGCCATGCAGTTGCTATGTAGCGACCATCGTTCCTGATCTCTTCGTTCTTCACAGTTTCCTCACGAATGGAAGGTGGAGGCCCATAAGTATGCGTCTTTCATGCTGCAGTGCATCCCAGTACTCAATCGCACCAGGGGCCCGTTTCTCGAAGCGCGCGGTAACTTATCGGGCCCGTTAACCTACCCGTAAACTTCCCGATAAACTATAGTGGTGTTTCTCAAAGTGCGCGTTATTATCGGACCCGTTATTTTTTGCGTTAATTCACGGGAAAGTTTACGGGTGCTCGCATGCTCCCGTTAACTTCCCGTAAACGAAAAAATGGCGGCCGGAGCAATTTGCTTCGGTCAAATTCGTCAAGAAAAAACTTTTAAAGATCGGATTTCCCTCGACGGAATGCGCGAGAATGAGGTGGTGGAAAGATATAGGTTGTCTTCTGAAAGAATAAGATGGCTGGTGAATAAATTGTCGCCTGAGTTGAGGAGAAGAACGAAGCGCAACTTCCCATTAAGTTGCGAAGTGCAGGTAAGACTTTCGACATCAAATCTACTTTTAAAATATATTTTCTATTGAAAATTGAAAGAAAAATATATCGTTTTGATTGTAACATTTGCTCAATCAATGTATTATATTTCAGATCTTAACAGCATTGCGATATTATGCATCAGGCAGTTTTTTAAAAGTCATAGCAGATACCATCGGGCTGTCCAAAGCCAGCGTTAGCCGGTGTATACACAACGTTTCTTCTTGTATAGTTGATATTGCACATGACTGGATATCATTTCCTACAAGTAACACAGAGATCAATGTAAGTTTACTATGAAACTCAATAGAATTCTTGAGGACATCAAAAATAGTAGATGTATCATTAAAAAGTACATGTTAATCTGATGAAAAATCCTCTTCATTTATGCATGAACTTTAATTTAGTAATGCATTAAATTATCAATATAAGCTTAATGGTCACTTATACTATAATTACGGTATAACTCTTTTTATCAATAACCGAAGACGAAGTCAATAACAAAATATAAACTTAAGCTTAAAATAACATTTGACTACGTTTCCATCGACTGCTGCACGCAGCTCACTGAAAGGCCGAAGCACAAATCTAAAGGCAAAGATAATGAGGCTAAGTAAAATAAGACACTACACTTGATTATAAAGTTGTCCTCCTCTTCATATGATTTTTTTGGCAATTTTATTATGAACTTCCAGTGTGAGCAGAACGTACGTACCTCCAAACATGACCAAGGCAAATCGATCAAAATTATAAGGATCCACTTATTAAAAAAGGAATTTTAATAAGCTAGCTTACTATAAAAACATGCATAACCGTCATACCTTTTTTGTCGATGTAAAATGACATCCCATTGAATCACATTATAAATCCTGATCTCAGAAAAAAAGACTTGAGCACAGTTGTAGTAGCTTACTTGTACACGAAGGTTCGGTTCATGTCGATGATTAATTGTTCTAAAGTTGAATGGATTTGTAGTCAATGACCCACTTTGTATAATAACAGTGTAGTAGATCCAATGGTAATTGTTCATCTTTCCATGTGATTTGTAGTCAATGACCCACTTTGTATAATAACAGTGTAGTAGATCCAATGGTAATTGTTCATCTTTCCATGTGATTTGTAGTCAATGACCCACTTTGTATAATAACAGTGTAGTAGATCCAATGGTAATTGTTCATCTTTCCATGTGATTGTAGTCAATGACCCACTTTGTATAATAACAGTGTAGTAGATCCAATGGTAATTGTTCATCTTTCCATGTGATTTGTAGTCAATCAGATACAAATTCCATCCAAACGAAACGGCCATCCCCAAAAATCGACGTTGTTATTCAATGCCAGCAAGAAGACCCACAAACAATCAACTTACTATTCACAGTGGACGTGAACTATTTTAGGTCGTTAACGTTATTCCGTTTTTCATTGATATTTCAATGTAGTCGATTGATAAACATAACGTACTTCAGTCACTTACAGACCTTTCAGAGAACATTTGACAAATACCTCGTGTTGTGAAAATACCGTACAACGTACTGCGCATGCTTCATTTATAGCTTGTTCTATATCCAATCACGTACATTTTTGCTTGCAAATGAATGCCGTACTAAAGAAATAAAGGAATATATAAACAAAATGAAAATATTTGTATACTTACAGACCCTTACAGATATATACATATTGGTATATCAATGAATTATTTCCATTTTGAATTATTTCTCTAGGTAGATAAATAAATAAATATTAAGTAAATAAATAATAAATAAATATAAAATAAATAAATAAATATGAAGTAAATAAATAATAAATAGATAAATAATAATTAAATATAAAGTAAATAATAAATAAATATAAAGTACATAAATAATAAATAAATATAAAGTAAATAAATAAATAAATAAATAAAAAATAAATATAAAGTAAATAAATAAATAATAAATAAATAATAAATAAATATGAAGTAAATAAATAATAAATAAAAATTAAATATAAAGTAAATAATAAATAAATATAAAGTAAATAAATAAATAATAAATAAATAAATATAAAGTAAATAATAAATAAATAAATAATTAAAAATTAAATATAAAGTAAATAATAAAGTAATATAAAGTAAATAAATAAATAAATAAAAAATAAATAAATAAAAAGTAAATAAATAATAAATAAATATAAAGTAAATAAATAGTAAATAAATATAAAATAAACAAATAATAAATAAATATGAAGTAAATAAAAAAATAACCGAGTGTCTTTGTCTCTGATGTCTGAAATGTTGTTGGTTTCAGGAAACAATGGCATCATTCTATGAAATTGCTGGCTTCCCCAGAATTATTGGAGCCATTGATGGAAGCCTGATCCCAATAAAGGCTCCAAACAAGGAGGAACACCTTTATGTGTGCCACAAAGGCTTCCATGCCATAAATGTCATGGCTGTTTGTAATGCAGATCTTGTGTTTACAAATGTCTTAGCTAAGTGGCATGGGTCCACACACGACTCTGCCGTTTTCAATACCAGTGAATTGCAATACCATTTAGAAAATGGTGGTGGAAGGGATGGCTGGCTGCTGGGTGACAGGGGTTCATCGCGTAAAATTGGATGTCACATCCGGGATTTTTCGTACATTAGCATAAGTCACCAGTCTCTCCTTTCACCGTAAGAGCTCACGGCCAATAAAAAATACAAGAACTTTGAACGCATTTTTACTTTTGACTGAATAAAATAAATGTAAACAAGCTCCAAGAGAAAAAGTCTATCACGGGAAATAAAAGGCAAACAACTACTGAAAAACTCCTTACCAATTTTATTCTCCTGCTGCCGGTTGATCATGCGATTTTTTTACAGTAGAATCGGAGGAAGAATGGCGTTTTTCAGTATGAAATGTCCCAAGGTACGATGAAATATCTGTCATTGTGCTTCGCGAGTGACCAGAAGGAAAAAGTCTATCATGGGTAATTCTCTTAACCTTGTATAGCTTTGTTTAATCCCCATATTTGACTTTTGGTAGGATAAATATAACAAGCGATTTTCCAAAGGTTTAGTTCAAGCAGTCACTGATCTGTCGCCAAGCAAGAAGGTAGCGAAACACGCCAAACTGTCCACGTTTCTCGATGTTATAGAGCTATTTTTCTTCGGCCATTTTGAAAAGTTGGTAGCCAAGCCTCTATTCCACAGGGAAACCAAGTATTCAGATCCTAGGCTCCCTTAGATGATCGATTAAATTTGACTGAAAAAGACTGAGAATCCAGGAGGATTGGCCGAGTGGGGATTGGGCGCTAATTTAAAACTTGTGAATTCTGCCTCGGAAAAATATTTAAACACGTTTTTTTGGGGAGAAAAATACAGGGTTGTTTTTCTTAATGTTTTTAAGTTATTGAAATGTTTTATCTTTGTCATTCAACCAAAAACATGGTCATGACCTGATTTCTTGGGCAATTTTACGCGATGTATGCCCGGCCCTACAGCCCTACCTAATGACCCCTTTCAGACCAGCAAATGTTGTAACAGAGCCAGAGAAACGGTACCAATCAAGCCATACCAAGACAAGGAACACCATTGAAAGATGCTTTGGTCTATGGAAGCAACGATTTTCTTTTTAGGCCTACAGCTTTCCATTGGCAGTAAAACTTCCTAATAAATTGATCAAAAAATATGTTAATTAATTTACTATTATCAATCATGGGATAGTCATTTCTAAATAAATAAAATTATGCATCTAAACCAACCATGGCTAGAGAGTTAAAGGGCTGACGGCAGTCTTTATTAATAATATTATAACAATAATATACTTACCAAACATGAGCTATATGTATGACATTTCTATCTAGTACATGTACATACATGTACATGTAGTTCATATACAGTCAATTGCAGAAACCTTGTAGTTTTGAAATATGTACATAATATACACAATCCTAATGAGATGCATAAATACCTAATGAGATACACTTTCTTCTTCAGATTTGTTATAAAACAGTTTGTTGACCTCTGTTGGAGGTTGGAGACCGCAACCCAACGAATATCTTCAGAATAAGCTTTTGGCATCTCAAGATAGTAAAATTAAGTTCCTAATTAAATGTTACTGAGAGAGAAATTAATCCTATTTATTTAGTATTTAATTTGGGCTATTTAGTACAAATTCCTCAGTGTTGTGTTATATACTTTGAAGTGTAAACAACAACCTGTCAGTTTTATGTCAGGAATGCCATTTAAAAGTAGCTTTGTAGATCTCATTAAATAGGTATTTATGCATCTCATTAGGTATGTGTATATGTATATTATTTCAAAACTACAATGTTTCTGCAATTGACTGTATATGTGATTATGAAATGTACATCTTACAATTCATATATTATGAAATGTACATGTATCTTACAATTTTAATATTATAAAACAATAATGGTAGAATCAAGATACATTGATTTTTGATTACCTTGATTTCAAAGTCATCATGACCTCTAGCTCCACAAGATGGCAAAGCAGGACTTTCCTTTGAAAAAAAGAAAATATGTTAATTCAAATAATTATTGTTAATTGACTGAAATGAACAAAAAGACAGTTCAGCTTTAAATAATAATTTAATAATATTATTATTATTATTAAATATACATTGTATCCAGAGTCATTTTTGTGAAACGTTTAAGGTGATTAATGTCTATAGTATTAGTATATATGCACACCTGCGTTGGCAAATAGTGTGGCTACGAGTGTTTTTAGGTCACAGATTCAGATTCAGATTCAGATTCAGATTGTATCTCATTAGGTATTTATGCATCTCATTATAAGGTATGTGTATATTATGTACATATTTCAAAACTACAACTTAATGTACATACATGTACTATAGAAATGTCATATCTCATGTTCTTGTAAACCTATTATAATTGTTTAAAAAATTAGACTGCTAAGTCAGCCCATTAACTCTCTAGCATGGTTGGTTTAGACGGCATACCTGAAATTCAGAAAGAGAGGAGTCCAACATTATATGCAGTGAAGGGTCTTTTATAACTTGAACCAGCTAAAAAGAGAAGTCAATAAGAAGGACCATTCATACTAAATGTAAGTTACCAGTCCCTTTCAGGGTTGATCCTTGCTAAATTGTCACTATACTACTGGTAGAACCCTGCTTTACAGACACCCACTCAGCTTCTATGATTTATGATTTTCAACACGACAACGATTATGCAATTAGCTATTATATATGTTCTGTGAAAAAGGAGTAGCTGATTCATGAGTGCAGCCTAAATATCAAAACATGGTTTAAATGCTTGCACACAATAGTATATACTTATAAACTTATAAAGAATGAAAAAGGATGAAAACTACCTTTTGCAAAAGTGTCAATCCCTCCAGAAATTCCATTTATTGCTTCTGGACCTAAGATGTCTGCTATGTTTTGCTCACATTCGTTGAGAGATTGGCATGTTGGAGTTATCTTGATTATCAACCTTAAAGTAAAAACATTTTATTTTTTTTGTCAAAGAATGCACGAAATATGCACAAGAACGCACGAAATATGGGACTGTATTTTTGATAGTTACTTCAAACTGGCTTTCCAATCAATCATGCAGAATCATGTGATGAAAATTAACCAATCAGCGTGCAAGAGGTTCTGTGAATTTTTACTCGTCATGTATTTTGGCTCGCCTTAAATGACTCGTAAAAATAAACAACCGTATTAGATGATTAGACGACTAATAACCTCTATTTATTGTCAGACAAAATGCTATTTAATTACGGTAGTTATTGTTGGGTTGCAACTGGTGTTTATCATTGTATTAGTGTCTCTTGTTTAATTTAAAGTTCATCCAACAAAATTATTATAATAGCTATCATATCTCTTGATACTCTAGGGACACTTGAAACCCAGCAATATGAATGATTCCTGCAATTCAAATAAAAAAATACCTCATCAGGTAAAACCCCATTTCCGGTTATCCTGATTCTCCTTATTTCTTCATTCTTTGCCGTTCTTTCTTTCTTTTTTACTTGAGAAGCCATGTCTTCCCATCTCTTTTTCACCTGAATTTTAATTAACAAATACAAAATGTTTTGTATTAATTCTTGCCAAACATGTTTTTCCAAATAGTGTATGGAGTGAGGGGCCTTTTATATTTTAATAAGTGAGAATGACAGACTGCTGACTATTTGGAAATAATTTGACTGTTTTTGAAATTATGAGCGAAATCCATTCTTCAGAGGTATTTAGAACTGAACAATAATATTATTACAGTATGATAAACTTTTGTTACTTTAATTAATTACCTGCTCTATACTCTTTTTTTCTCCACCATTTACGGCGTTCACTGCCGAAGTGACACGCTCCCACGCCTCTCTTTTCTTTTCGTTTGTAATGGTAGATGAAAACTTGCTTTTCAGAACATACTACAAAAAATACATTTTATAATTTGATTTTTAAAGTTTATAAAATGTTTTCGAAACTCTGCATATAAAAGCAAAACAGACGTTTTATGTTACAAGTCTACAAGACAAATCCTCGAGTATGGTTACAAGACAGACTTTATATTTTTTCATCAACTACGGTTGTAATTTTACTCACTTGATGCTTCGTGTAATTTTCCACAAGAGCGTCACTCATTGCCTGTGAAAATCGCGTACTACGACCTTTTTTCTCCATTATCTGATAAATATATTATAGCGAATGTTAATATACGCAAGATTTAAAAACTTTTAATTTGCAAATCACAAGTTAAATTGAAAATGATACTTACATTTTTTGAAACAAACCTTTCAACAGTACGGCAAATGAAAGAAACGGCAACGTACTCCTGTCGGCTGGTAATCTATTTCTAGATGTGCAGACGCGTCTGCCACGAGTTTTCCCGCCAAAACTAGTGCATTGGGCTGCCAAGTCATGGCAAGGATAACAGGAAGAACATTGATATAATAAATGTTTCTCACTTACCTTGATTAACATTTTAAAAATAAAGATACTAGAAATATGATACACAAGATATAGATCTCGAAATAAGCAAAATTACTACAACTGAATCGATTGCACCAATTCCACGATCGACCAAGTTGAATCACTTGAATCTTTCATCAAACTGATCTATTGCAAAGTTTGGCAGTTCAAAGACCTTGCAAAGACTGACATACTTCAACAATGAATTTACATACTAAATAATTTCGAAAGGATATAAACTCTTGTGGAAGATGAGAAGGCAATTCTCAGTTTTTAGACTGAAAATATTTGTAGCACAATGTTGTTGTTTGCCGATCGAACACACGATTGATTCGGCCGCTGTTCAAAATCCGGCCTGAAATCGCCACTTTTCTCTTCGTTTTGACGTTATTTTTCACAGGAATGCTTAGAATAAACACACTGAATTCGAACATTCTTCATTAGTTCTAGAAGGTTTTCCATTTTCCCGTAATTATCGGGAAGGAAGTTATCGGATGGTTTACGGCTGCTTTGAGAAACGCTGCTTCGGGCCCGAATAGAATCCCCGTTAACGGCCCCGTTAAGATAACGGGCCCGATAAGTTACCGCGCGCTTCGAGAAACGGGCCCCAGGGCACGAGTGAACGCTTGTAAAGCGTCTAGTTACTCGTGTCCAGGCCTAAGGCCGGGGCACGAGTCTAAGAATACAGTGGGTATTTTCTTTTTGGTGGTCACCGTTGCGATATGGCAGAAGGAGACAAAGAGTCTGACCACAAGAGAGATTACAAATCACAAACCAATCAGGAAGCATCGGAGGTCAAGGGGCAAGTTCAGCCGTCAAACTGATCTCTCATCTCTCACGTAAAGATATCTAGCTGACTAGTTATTTTTGGTCGTTTATACAAATTCTGAGCTGGCCGGTATTATGTTGTCGAGTGCCGGGCGATTCCAGATTCTGTATGTTCTACCGAGTCACCCAACAAGTAACCAAACACTGATTTGATCACTATAATCGTTATCTCAGATCTAAACATTGAGAAATGTTTAAGTCGTGAATACACCTATGATGACTAAGCACAATCTGCAATCGAGTGTGACTGTGAACGAGACCACTAAAAGCTGATATATGAGGTTTTATCGACGGTCGACCTCTTTCTTCACAAACCTTGTTGGAGGAACTGGTTATGTCGTCTTGCGATCGTAAGAAAAAACCATTTGAACGAAGTATGTCTAATACGCTTATCTCACATACAAACGCACACGCCGTTAGCGATGATGACAAAGATGTCAAGCGATTTCGGACCAGGTCGTTCCGCGGACTCAAAATCATATCTGAAAAATCTGAAAAAATCCTATAACAGTTTAACTTCCATTTTGTATATTGTCTGGGGTGAGACTGGGAACGTGTGTCTCGGTCAGTTCAGTTCGTTCCTGATCTCTTCTTTATTCATAGCTCAGTCCCTCACCGAATGGAAGGTGGAGACCCATAAGTATGCGTCTTTCATGCTACAATGCATCCCAGTGCTCAATCGTACCAGAGTGAACACTTGTTAAAGCGTCTAGTTTTGTTTTGTTCGGCGTCGCGAATCTGCAATCGAGTGAGACTGGGAAGAGAGATTACAAATCACAATCCAATCAGGAAGCACCGGAGGTCAAGGTGCAAGTTCAGCTGTCAAATTCACTCACGTAAAGATCTCAAGCAGGTCTTTATTGCACGATCTAAGCCTACGAATGTAGGCAGCAAGTAGTAGATACAAGAATAATATGTATTTAAATGTAATTTAGTTCGATTAAAACTGTTCAAGGTTTTAGCACTTTCTGAAATAGTTCCCCAAAATGCATTGTTATGTCAGCGTGTCACTTCTGGAATTTCATATATTTGCTCAGCTACCTGAACTATTTAAGAGGACAAAGTGGCATTGTATGGAGCGTGAAACCCTGTTTGTTTATGCCCTCCGATCCTATATAGTGGTATGTGACTCATCACGTACAAACAAGTTATAGCCTTGTTCCTGAGAATTTATTTTTATTGCCGTGTCAATGTTGAACAGTAAATATTTTCTTAAAATTTACATTTTAACTTATATTTTATCTTTTGGCCTTTAATTATGTATTGATATTGTTATTAAGAAGCTGCACGGTTTATTTTCTCATTTTACTGTTCATCTGGATGATCTTCAGCATTGAGGGCGTTTCTTTCCAAGTTTAAGCAGGCGAAACTCTTTGCAGTCAACGTAGTGATCACCTGAAATGAAACATTTACAATGTAAACGTCATGTACTGTGTAGACACGACGCTACTCGTCAGTAGTAGTGACCGAGATAAAGTAATTCACGGATCAAAGTTAGCCGCATCAATATTGAAGAGGCAATCTCTGTAAAAGCGGTTTACTACATTTAAGGTTGGGAAATAGTTTTCCCTCAAACTTTTCTCAGAAAACTATCTTGGTTCATAAGTATTGAACGCAACGTTTTTTGGAAATACGTCAAAATTATTTTGTTATACAACTTACAACTCCCACAGCTTGCAAAATGCTATTATAAAATTCAATCATATCGATCGAGGGTCGAACATTGCACAAGTTGATGAGCTCGCCGCTCTAAAGACCAGAACAAATCCTTATTTCTCCCTGAATTTAATGGTCCTTATAATATATATATAGAACAGATAGTCACATAGTTATTGTCATTACCATTTTGGTCTATGTTTTTGAAACTTGAAATGATAGACTTCATTACTGTGACCTTTGGAAGAGCGGCTTTGAATTCCGCCAACGAGATACGTCCATCTCTGTCTTTATCGTAGATGGACATCTTGCTTGGGAGTGGAAGGATAAACTGTATTTCAGGCTTGCTATTGGAAGCAGGATCTTCCCCTCCGTACATTGACGGCTAAATATGAATAAATACAAAACATGTTACGTGTAGAAAGAAAGTACTCACCGCAATCTACTCTGTGAAATGGTCGAGACGTTTACAGAATGTAATGAAAACGAAAACGAGCGCAAACGGCGTAAGAAACAAACAGATCCATGTTCAATTCCTCGTTAGCAAGACAAACATAAAGAGCTTTCATCAAGCATATCATCGGAGCAATTAGGCATTTTAATTAAAATTATATTTACTAATTCATATTTAGTTAACACATATTTATTTGTTAGACATATTTTAGCTTATATTATTATTGTTATTATTATCATTATTATCATTAGAAATGGAAACTAATTGTTAAATATACAGAACAAATGTTCGGAAAAAAATCAGACGCCTCGATGGCGTGGAGTTCAAATTAGCTCAAAGACGCTGATTTTAACCGAACATTTGCTCCCAGGCCTCACGGAACTGGGAATTACTTGACTGCGTGATGCAGTTCGTACGTCATTACAGGAGTAATTCCCAGTTCCGTGAGGCCTGGGATCAAATGTTCGGTTACAATCAGCGTCTTTGAGCTAATTTGAACTCCACGCCACTACCTGTCATGAAATCGGGGTGTCGTGGGTTCGAATCCCGCTCGAGGCGTCTGATTTTTCCGAACATTTGTTCTGTATTGTATATTCTCCATTAGTTTCCATTTCTATACATATATCAAACAGGAGGGAATTTTGTGTGCGCATGCGTCGCCACAGTCAGATCATGAATACAAGATGTATCCGACACAAGTTGTTTGGTTCCAATGTTTACAGTTTTTGCGAACGTATTACGAGAATTGTATGTACTGAACACGCAGAAATGAATTCTTAATGCTATCTTTGTGCCTTAAAGTTATTTCAATGATCGAAATATTAGAGTATTATGCCTTTATTTGATATCAATTTCCTGTTCTTTTGCTGTGCTAAATACTCTATTTTGGACAACATGGCGGCCAGCTGACATGGAGTAAACAGTTTGTCGACGTTGCAAGCTCAGTCGCGAAGAATATCTAAGGAAAAGTAAATACATTTAGTTAATTCTTATACATATGGAATGTATATTACCAGTATTTTAGCCTTCATCAACACCAAATCAACTTCAAATAAACGAAGGTAAACTTGGGTATGATGTCTGGAATACTCAATTATCCCAATCTTCAAAGCTAGTTATCTCGAAATTGAGCCGAAATCTCCACAATTTCCACTACATAATTCATTATAATCGTCAACACATTTATTATGGTATTCGTTTTATATGGTAGGGGCTCTTCTGTCAGTGTTCCAATGTTCTTGTAATGTTCCCATTCGAGGTCACATTTTTAGATATTATGCTGAGATCGGTCAAAGTGTAAACATTTTATTGAAGTGTAAAGTTTGCATAAATTTCATTACTCAAAAATATACATTTTTTGCATATTGCTTGAAATCCAGCCCAAATCTCCACAAGAATTTTACCATTTCATAGAACTATGTACCATATGCTTTCAGTATACATTATTGAGATTGTTGGAAAAATTCGCCAGAAGAGATAAAAAGTTTTTTATGATAACAGCAAAAATATTTTCATGGAAAGGTCGGGGAAGACATCTAAATTGTTTTCAAATTCGATGAAACTTTGTACAGGTATAGTAAATAAATACCACAAGACACCAGGACAGTTTCAAGACTGTTATTACAGTATTTATAGAATAAATAAATAAAGATATAATCCACAAAATCCCAGCTTGGGCTTCCTGTGCCGGTCAATTTCAAACAAAATACGAATTTTGTGAATAGCCAGCTAGTGTGCAGTGAAAAGCCAGAATTAAATTAACATTTGACTATATTAAGCCTTTTTGTCGAACTCTGATGATCAAAATAGCAACATAATAAAATATAGCGTTATTATTACTATAATCGGTTTTTGTGCTTCCGAAATTACGCTTTTATGGTCCAGCGGTTACAGTGTGACTACTCCAACCAAGGCCACCCAAACAAATTTTCATACAAATTATCCAATCACAATTGAGTATTTAAACAATAGAATCTGCACAAATTTTCAAATTTACGCTTTAAAAGCATATATTTTACTTTATATGTGTATGTATATGATCAAGAGTGAACACGAAACAGTTTAAATTGTAGAATTTGACATCATTCTGTTATTCAGCATCACAAATGTGATTAGAAAATTTGATTCAAGATTTAGTGTAGTCGCACTGTAAGCGCTAGCCTGCGTCACATCCGGACTTTTCTCTCGTTAGAATTTTAAAAGAAACTTATAAATGGCTGTATTAGCAGAATGTTTGAATTCGTTGGAAGAGGAATCGATCGATTTAAAAGGAACTCCAGGTAACTTATAAATGTTCTCTCTTTAATTTGCATATATTTGTAAAAGAACATAAATGAATATTATCCTATCGCCCGTGGACCGCTCGTGGTTCAATTTCGCGCCAAACTTCCGGTTTTAAATATTTCATAACATCCGGTGCGATAAGATTATCCAATAGGAGATCGTGTAAGAACGAGCATCACTGAGAACCAATCAGAATCTATTATATATAATCGCGTAAGTCGCAGGGGGTCCAGAACACGGTTATTGGCGCTGATTCGCAAACGGACTATACGAGAGAAAAGTCCGGATGTGACGCAGGCTATTAATAATAATAATAATAGTTTATTCACAATTCATCACACGTACACGAAAATAAACAAATATTAAGCGCATGCTCATGCAAATTTCCCTCCTGTTCATATATCATAGTTCTTTATCAGTAATTATTATTATTATTATTATTATTATTATTATTATTATTATCATCATCATTATTATTATTATTATTATTATTATTATTATTATTATTATTATTATTACTATTATTATTATTATTATTATTATTATTATTATTATTATTATTATTATTATTATTATTATTATTATTATTATTACTATTATTATTATAGATAAAAGGTATGCATCAGTGAGACCAGAAATCTTCGAAAAACAAACCTTTCAAATTCCTACCCTTCTCTTTATCATTATTTTATTATTGATGTTAATGATACGATGGTAGATGTCTACGATCGATAGTGAATGACGATGATCAATTGATAGGTCGTATAGCTTTTTTGTTAACAGTTGGTGCTGCTAGTTACAAATTAACTTCAATAGAGTGATTCCAATAAACCTGGGCACTACTAATTAGTTGTCAGTGTTTATTAGATGCAAAGAAACAAAAGAGTGAGTGTCTAATAGTGTGCATTGGTGTAGTTAGTAATGCCCAGGTTTATTGGAATCACTCTTGACTAATACTTTTAAGTATTAATCCTGGTCCTCACTAGCGACATAAGCACAAGCAACATACACAGACTCAGTAATGCATAGCTCATTAACGGTGCTTGTCTTTTGTCACACCTATATTGCATAAATGGTGGCCTGAGTCTGCGTATCTTGCTTGTGCTTGTGCTTATCGGTCGCTAGTGAGGACCAGGCTTTAGTATTGCAGTTATTATTGCTGTTAAAACAGCTAGTAGCAAACAAGAACAGATACTAACAAGGACAATGATGTGACAATATAGTGATACTTTGAGTATAATCTTCTTAAATTCCTTATTCTGATCAGCCGATACATCTATTACATCTATATTAAAATACCCTCTCCGACATAACGATGCGATTTAAGTCTCCCCGATTAGTAGGGCACTTGTGCCCATGCAGCTATAAGATTTCTGAGACGTTAATAAAGTTATTATTATTATTATTATTATTATTATTATTATTATTATTATTATTATTATTATTATTATTATTATTATTATTATTATTATTATTATTATTATTATTATTTGTCTTCTACCATTCACTATTTTCACATCACCCATAATACACTTTGTTTGCCCCCATGCCACATTTTCCATAAACTATTGTTTTCAATGTCTATTGGAAACATGCAGTCTTCCCAAGAGACTTTGAAAACTATAGTTTATGCAAAACTTGGGGGGAAACAAAGTGTATTATGGGTGATGTGAAAGTAGTGAATGCTATGAAAACTACTCAGTAATTGTTACGAGATTTCTTCTTTCGTGCTTAACGGCGCACCACAATGATAATATCCACAGAATAATGACGTGATGAATAACGGAATAGTGATTAATTAAAAAGAAGCGAGTATACGAAATACAGGCCTAACATGTGCTATAGAACTACATATTAGACATATTAGACACCTCGGGGGTGGGGGAGGGGGTGGGGCAAAAAGAAATTTAAATTCTTCCAGGAATTTTTCTTGGGGGAATTGTAACCCCCCCCCCCCCCCCCCCCCCCCCCCCCCCTCCCCTTCCCCCTACCAACATTTCTAATGGTCCACCCCCTAAATGATACATGATACCAATATTATATAAATCCCATACTCACATCCATCTTCATCTTCAAAGCGGGTGAGCGTTCTGGTAAGTCTCTCTTCTTTCTGACATACTTACACACTATTGGGCAGGACAAACTGCAGACCATTCCTTGCCCAGTATAGTATGTACAGACTGTACTACACACAGGCGAGCAAACCTTTTTCAGTATACGTCGAAATGAGATTCTTCGACGTCTTCTCCCGCCAAACCATGCGTCAGTATCAGGTGTGATGAGCATGAACCCAAGCAACACCACGTAAAGGATCTTAACATTCATTGTGGTATTGGACAATCTGAAACAAATCAGTGGTACAACAAGCATGAACACAAGCAACACCACGTAAATCTTAACATTCATTGTGGTATTGGACAATCTGAAACAAATCAGTGGTACAACAAGCATGAACACAAGCAACACCACGTATCTAAGGATCTTAACATTCATTGTGGTATTGGACAATCTGAAACAAATCAGTGGTAAACGTACAACAAGCATGAACACAAGCAACACCACGTAAAGGATCTTAACATTCATAGTGGTATTGGACAATCTGAAACAAATCAGTGGTACAACAAGCATGAACACAAGCAACACCACATAAAGGATTTTAACATTCATTGTGGTATTGGACAATCTGAATCAAATCAGTGGTACAACAAGCATGAACACAAGCAAAACCACGTAAAGGATCTTAACATTCATAGTGGTATTGGGCAATCTGAATCAAATCAGTGGTACAACAAGCATGAACCCAAGCAACACCACGTAAAGGATCTTAACATTCATTGTGGTATTGGACAATCTGAAACAAATCAGTGGTACAACAAGCATGAACACAAGCAACACCACGTAAAGGATCTTAACATTCATAGTGGTATTGGACAATCTGAAACAAATCAGTGGTACAACAAGATGAACACAAGCAACACCACGTAAAGGATCTTAACATTCATTGTGGTATTGGACAATCTGAAACAAATCAGTGGTACAACAAGCATGAACACAAGCAACACCACGTAAAGGATCTTAACATTCATAGTGGTATTGGACAATCTGAAACAAATCAGTGGTACAACAAGCATGAACACAAGCAACACCACATAAAGGATTTTAACCATTTATTGTGGTATTGGACAATCTGAATCAAATCAGTGGTACAACAAGCATGAACACAAGCAAAACCACGTAAAGGATCTTAACATTCATAGTGGTATTGGGCAATCTGAATCAAATCAGTGGTACAACAAGCATGAACCCAAGCAACACCACGTAAAGGATCTTAACATTCATTGTGGTATTGGACAATCTGAAACAAATCAGTGGTACAACAAGCATGAACACAAGCAACACCACGTAAAGGATCTTAACATTCATAGTGGTATTGGACAATCTGAAACAAATCAGTGGTACAACAAGCATGAACACAAGCAACACCACGTAAAGGATCTTAACATTCATTGTGGTATTGGACAATCTGAAACAAATCAGTGGTACAACAAGCATGAACACAAGCAACACCACGTAAAGGATCTTAACATTCATAGTGGTATTGGACAATCTGAAACAAATCAGTGGTACAACAAGCATGAACCCAAGCAACACCACGTATCTAAGGATCTTAACATTCATTGTGGTATTGGACAATCTGAAACAAATCAGTGGTACAACAAGGATGAACCCAAGCAACACCACGTAAAGGATCTTAACATTCATAGTGGTATTGGACAATCTGAAACAAATCAGTGGTACAACAAGCATGAACACAAGCAACACCACGTAAAGGATCTTAACATTCATAGTGGTATTGGACAATCTGAAACAAATCAGTGGTACAACAAGCATGAACACAAGCAACACCACGTAAAGGATCTTAACATTCATAGTGGTATTGGACAATCTGAAACACATCAGTGGTACAACAAGCATGAACACAAGCAACACCACGTATCTAAGGATCTTAACATTCATTGTGGTATTGGACAATCTGAACAAATCAGTGGTACAACAAGCATGAACACAAGCAACAC
The DNA here is from genome assembly GCA_033675265.1 of Actinostola sp. cb2023. Taxonomy (NCBI): domain Eukaryota; kingdom Metazoa; phylum Cnidaria; class Anthozoa; order Actiniaria; family Actinostolidae; genus Actinostola; species Actinostola sp. cb2023. The sequence goes on along the minus strand of JAUJYZ010000950.1, from coordinate 56,724 downwards.
CACGTATCTAAGGATCTTAACATTCATTGTGGTATTGGACAATCTGAAACAAATCAGTGGTACAACAAGGATGAACCCAAGCAACACCACGTAAACGATCTTAACCGGCATTCATTGTGGTATTGGACAATCTGAATCAAATCAGTGGTACAACAAGCATGAACACAAGCAACACCACGTAAAGGATCTTGACATTCATTGTGGTAGTGGACAGGACATACCTTGACTTGATCATCAGTTTTCTGATGTTGCTTTTAAGAGTTTCTCTTCCTTTATGATCTCCAAACGAATGGGTTTTTGGGTTTTCCAGTGGCCTTTTATCAGTTTTATGGCCGTTTCATGCAGTTACAATTTATCTTAAAATGTAAACATCAGTAAACAGGAACAAAATACAATTGGTTGTTGGTTGTTTAAGTCAACTGATCATGAAGTTCCTGTATTTCAACGTCCTGTTATAAATGTTCGGGTTTGTTTTACTGATAGTTTTCTTGACCTGATTATAGTTTTAATAATGTTACCGTATTAACTGTGGAAGCACGTTCTGTAATTTGTACGATTCAACCCTTATGAACAGAAGGTTTATTTTAACAATTATGAAAGAACTACTTCACGCTATAGAAAAACCCCAATATAGTGTAAGAATGAATAATTGTCAAAGAGCAGACATTTATTTGTTCACGTTCACGTTTTAGCGAGTTTTATTAATCTCCTAGGTGATATGTGGTGACGAGTAGTTAGGATATGCTTCCTCCACCTCTCTTCCCTTCACAGCTGAATGCACTGAGCAATTCTTTGAGTTCCTTAATTAACTAGATGCTCTACCAGCGTTCACTCGGGCTACTGTATTTTCGAGCACTATAATGCACAGGAGTTAAAATATATCATCAAATTAAAAAGGACGCCGTTTTCATTGATAGTTAAATGGCAAATTCAAATACTGATTTGACATTATTTTAGATGCCGCTTCATTGGTATAAATGCCAAGGTTAGAGTGCTACTAAAATCGATCGATCGATCAGTTTTCTGCAATTAAGCTGCTCAGAAGTACTTTGCGATCCGTTCATCTCAAAGTGTTTTTATTTGACGAACGGCGAACGTAAAGGTCTTTCATGAAATGAAACTGAACCAATCGACAAAATGGTGACCTTGTAAGCATGTACGTGCAAACCGATCGAATCACCGGCACGCAAAGTTCACTGGGAAACGCAATTTTTGCATTTTGCGAGGGAGCTGAACCGAAGACACTGTCTACAATTTTAGGCTCGCGCTACCATAGGTAGCCCGAGTAATTAGCTCTGTTGTTATTGATTAATAAAACTGAAAATCAAAGTGGTGATGATGATGATAATTATGGTTGTGATATTTTGTTTAGTTTATCGACATGAATCAGAAGTAATACAGTACATATCTGTGGAAACAAGACTTTTCCTTGTGGAAATAACTGTCACCAAGATAGTTCCCTAACCAGTATTCAGGAATTTTTGTAATTGGTTGCGGACCAAATTATTTGAGTATATGCTAGTAGAATAACGGTAAGACAAGATTAAAACTTGTACAATTATTTCAAGAATTAAATTAATAGATTTTACAAGTCAATCATGAAGTTCCTGTTGATATTTTCCGGTTTGTTTTATTAGTATACACTTAATCGCTAATTTCCCTCATGCCTCATCAATTATCGAAGTCACATAATAATTCATGAGGAAAATACAATAGAAATCAATCGTAAATTGGATATAGATTCGTCCTCATTTCGGCTCAAGACCTCGGGCATAGTTTTTCCCTATCCGCACCTCCCGACCGGTAAATAACCTCTATATATTCGCGTACGATCTATATATATGGGTCTCGATTGGCCGCTCATATTGTATATACAGTGGAACCTCGATATAACGATGTGCCAAGGGACTGACCAAATTAGATCGTTATATATCGGGATATCGTTATAGTGAATTCCCGTTATAACGATTTTTCGGGAAAAGAGCCAAAAATATCGTTATATCGGGGTATTGTTAATAATTGATTTTTCATGTAGTGTCCGTTGTGCCTTAGTCTAACAAACTGTTAACAGACACGTTACAGTCCTTATGCAATGAGAACTAAAGGATTAAAGTATTGCCATATATTTTCAAGTGTTAAGCCTCCTTTTTCACCGCGCGATGATTTATTTTATCGTTATATCAGGGTTGATATAACGATTTATATGAGGTTTCGATTTAATGTACTAGTTTTAACTTAGCTTTTGTTTTTTTTGTATGTACAATGGTAGATATATTGCATAGTAATGTAAGCATGGCTTCTGAATTTGTAAGACCAAAAAAGATTTCTGCTAGAGTTTAGGACAACTTTTACCCGCTTTTACCAAAAACATATATATAGGGATTCCCAGAAAGCGTAAAGATAATATGTTCGATGGATTCTTCTTCATTTTCACAAAGGGAACACGATATGGCCATGGAGATTCAACAATTCTCATTTTGTGGAGGGCCATGTTTGTATAGACGAACCTATAGACCTATTCACGCGTGCTGATTCTCGAGATCAGAATACTAGAATCTTTCGCATAAAAATAACCACTGCCATCTGAAAAAGCAATTATTCATCAATAGTTTTGAATGCCATTAATTAGCATTGGATCAAATCCCGAGAAGATATCGTAAATGACATTTATAGAGTTTATTTAGTATGGGATTTCGCCGTCATTCGCGCTTACCAAGGAGTGGGAGGAGAGAGTATTCCATCCCAATTATAGTGTTTCAAATAGAAAAAGAACTACAATTCAGTTTTCATAAAAGCTGAACATCAAATAAACAGTATGTTAAAAGTGTTTAACAAAGATCAGAACTTTATTTGTTCACGTTTTAGCGAGTTTTATTAATCTCCTAGGTGATATGTGGTTAAATAAAGCATTCTATTCTATGATATCCTCCTGATCAATAGATTGATCTATGCTTTTAGTTCCTTTTAATTAAAATTAGAAATTAATGAGAAGATTCTTAGATATTAACTTACTTATTATAAAGCATTGCGACAGTAAGTTATTATTTCATTTTGACTTGATAATAATAATAATAATAATAATAATAATAATAATAATAATAATAATAATAATAATAATAATAACGATTTATTGAACAGTTTAAATACTATCTAAACTATCTATAAAAGCTGAAATAATGACGTGAGCCAACGTCGAAACGTCATCTTTTACCGTTATGTTACTTTCTTAATTACTGTAGCAATGCTTTATAATTAAGTTAATTAGTTATTAATTAATTGTATTAACTGGTTAATACAAGCTCTTGTTACTTTGCTATTGATTAATAAAACTGTTTTCTTTTTGAAGTGACTCTCGTGAGGACTGTTGGTAATTAGCATTGTTACTTTTTTTTAAGGTAAACATCAAATAAACAGGAAAAGCTCTTAAAATAGGTTGTACAATGGTCATGAAGTTCCTGTATTTCACTCAACGTCCTGTTGTAAATTTTGCGGTTTATTGTATTAGATTCTTGTTACCGTAGTAACTATATGGTAGAGTAAGCAGTAAGCAGTTCCCATGTACGATTCATTTACGATTCTTGTAGCCATAACCTGAAGAAGGCTAGTCACTCTGCTAGCCGAAATATAGTCACTAAAAAACATACGTTGTATTGCTTGCATACATACATACTAATATACATACATACTTTATTACAGCTCCCCATAAGGGCTCTTCCGCTTGCTCTTTGCTGAGTCCTTGGACTACTTGCTTTTCTCAAGTCTTCAACAATAGTACCCAGCTTGATTTTGAGAAGAACAAAAATGAGGGTCACCGATCGATATTTTGCAATAAACTTTGAAAATCCAGCATCGATCCACATTGAGCCGGCGAAGACTGGGCACTAAATGTACTTCTCTATGATTTATTCTGAGGCAGATCAATCAGTCATAAAGTATCTATAAATAACTTTTTTAGAAATGAATTGCGTAAGAAATATGTAAAGTTAATAGGGGAAAACATGCGCGAGCCTGCGCAGAAAAAATGCACGTGCAATATTCCAAATGTGCCGTTCTATTTGCTCAGTTGGTTGAGTACCGGCCCATTGTGCGGGCCGGACCATTACTCAGGGTCTTAAAATAATTGAGGAGAAGGTGCTGCCTTTGTAATTACATCTACAAATGGTTAGACCTTCGCGTGGCTCGGATGACCACGTAAAATAGCGGTCCCGTCTCTCCACACTCCATTACATTGAATTGGAGGGACGTAAAAGAACCCACACCACCGTTCGACTAAGGGGTCATTCACACTCAGATCAATAAAAGCAGATCGATCCGTATGAATAAAAGCATAACATGGCACTATGAGTTTATTTTATTTGAATGTTGTTGATCTAATTTTTAATTTGAAGGTCGTATTTTTCTCTTCAGAACTACAAAATATTTTGCTCATCGATAAAGTATTATGCAAATGAGCATGAACAACAACTTTCGCCGAGAATGTCAAACAATTTTCATATGGGTTTTGAAATCTCGGTGTATATAATAAACACGATACCACGGTCAATACGGTCTACTTTTGGCGCGCTTTGTCGTTCACACCTGGATCGGACAAGCTTAGATCGATCTCGAATCGATCCGAGACCACCTCCTGATGCGGTCTCGCTCAGATCGTTCTCAGATCGATCTAGCAAACTTTCGATCGTTCACACTGGGCTCGCTTTTGGGCTGGATCGGTCTCAGATCGATCTAACTGTCTAGTGTGAGAGTAGGGCACGGAGAGTTCCCGGTGTGTGTGGTCTGTCGTACGGGCCCGCAGTACTAGTAATTGGCTAACGCTGTTGCTGCCATATGGCAAAGCTAATAAAAGAAAAAGAAAAGAATATGATAAAAGAAAAGTGGATTCCCTATATATAGTAGCGCTAAAAAAGGATTGAAAGTGATCTTCCAAGCATTTAGCTATTTTTTGAAGTTGGTACCCCTCAATATTGCTTTTTTTTAGTATACATGTAAATCTTTATGCAAATAGTGGGTACAATAAATTGTTGTGTTCAGTGTTGTTGTTGTTGTTGTTGTTGTTGTTGAGAAAGCTGAGCAGCTAGATTTAGTTTTCTTCAGTTGGACGGCGATTCATCGTCGTTTCTTGGTGTGTTTAAGCTCAACATTCTTGCAAATTTTCTGTTTCAAAACAGCAAAATCACATCTAGATAGAACTTGAACTTGACTAAACAAGAAAAATAGTAATTCTATGGCTTTTGTTGAAAATGTATTTAGTAAATAAAAAATGTTTGTTTGACAACAGAATGATAAAATTTGCACAAGTGTTTTTTTCAAAGAGTATCAAAATTGCACAAGCCCGTAGGGCGATTGCAATTTGAGCTTTTTGAAAAACATACGAGTGCAAATTATTCCAAATTGAACGATTACCAATTAATAATATTCATTAAAAAAATTGCACTGCAGTCCATCATTATCAACTGCAATTGCAATCATTATCTTAGCCAATTAGAATGGAGAATTTCTTTCATGAATATTATTAATGTTACACATTTCCGTGTTTATATTCTCTGTTACAAACACGCAGCAGGATCATGTTGGTAGAACACGAGAAAAGTTTAAAATCACGAGTCGTAGGTGAAACGTTAGCGACATATGATCTTATTAGGGCAAATACACTGTATACACCTATTTCAAAAAACGTTGGCATCTGAAATCTGAAATCTGAGACCGAGAGGGAATTGTAATGCACAAGAACTTTATTATTATTGTGGGTATAAGTTGTGATCTATCTTGTAATGACTGGAATATGCCACGACATTTAGGCGAAGACCTGCGAATAGTGTGGCTACGTACGAGTGTTTGTATAGGTCACAGATTTAGATTTCGGGTTCAGATTTCAGATGCCAACGTGTTTTGAAATAGGTGTATTATACCCGTAAACTGTTATGGGTATAAAGTTGTATTGTAGTTTACCTATATACGTCTTTATTACTCGGGCTTCCTGTGGAAGGCTTCCTGTGGAAGGCCCGAGCTAGTCTAAAAATACAGACGGTTTTTCTTTGTCGTCATGTTTCTACGCCAAATCTGCAAGTGGTCACCATAGCGCATGCGTGTTTACCGCTGTCGGTACTAAATCACGGGGCCATGCTAATCTTCTCGGTATCGTTCCAATTTTAGTATACAGAAGTTGTGGTCAGCAGCTTATCAACGAAATTCAAGATGGCGGACGTACGTAACGATAAATCAAATCACCAAAAAGGATTCTGCCGTGCTCCCTTCTTCGAGCCAGTCGAGTTGTTCATTAATACTGCTTCAAGTTAAATATGGAAATATCCTACAGAATATCAGTTTGGCCTTGCAATTCTGTCTGAAAGTGTAACTATTTCTAACAGATGTCTGTGGCTTAGTAAGAACTCGTAATTTTATTGATGAGTTTGTGAAATCGTTTCTTGCAAGGTAATCGAAATGTGCTTCGCCGGCTGTCAGCTAGCAGTGTCAGTGTTGAAGCTAATTACGTATGCATGCTCTACTGAGTCACGCAACGAGTGACCAAACACTGTTTTCTGCACTATTTTCTGAAATAGTTCCAACCAGCTATTAAAATCTAAGGATGTTTTCGATAATTTGCCATTCACTTGCTTACCCGTTCTGAGCGCACGTGGAAATTCTGCTTTAAATTGTGCAAGTAATAGGCTAAAACTACTTCTGTATGATGATACAAATAAGCTATTAGGTTTCACATTTAAAATCCATCAAAACAGCTTTATTAAGAAACCCGAGTTCACGCTAGTAGAGCGTCTAGTATATGCATGGGCTCTTTCTCGATAAACGAGTTTATCTTTCATTCGGGTTCCAACTGAAAAGTTGATGAGCAGAGAATGAGGTGGTAGTGTGACAAATGAATAGAATAGAATAGAATAGAATAGAATAGAATAGAATAGAATAGAATAGAATAGAATAGAATAGAATAGAATAGAATAGAATAGAATAGAATAGAATAGAATAGAATAGAATAGAATAGAATAGAATAGAATAGAATAGAATAGAATAGAATAGAATAGAATAGAATAGAATAGAATAGAATAGAATAGAATAGAATAGAATAGAATAGAATAGAATAGAATAGAATAGAATAGAATAGAATAGAATAGAATAGAATAATGTTTTTAATAACCGGTAATTTCTCTCTATTATTCCTTTTGTTCGAGTTCAATAGTTTTAGCACTTTGTCCTACAGGACATGCGCAGAAGACAAGTCTCCTTAAATCCAAAGAATCTTACAGGAAATCATAAATTAAGAACAACACAAACATCTTACTCTAGTTTGACAAGTTGGTGAATACTCTGTAGCGGCATACCCAGAAATCAGAGACATGCCTGGTCGCGCAGCTCATTATTCATAAGCTTTTCGTACATTTACATATCAAAGACAAATGGTAGAAATGTATGGCAAAACATAGAAAATCAGAAATATCTGAAGAACTAAACTTCGGATGCAAACTCCCGATAGCTAATTCACAAGTTTAATGTTTTGGGTGCTCGAATCGAGTACACTTCTTACAATCAAGCGAAAATAAAGTATGACAAAATCGATTTCAAAAATCGCTCTCTCAACAACATCTCACCTCTATCATTTACTGTAAAAGGCCGCCAAATTGAGTAAATTCCTAAAAGTTGGAGTCCGGTAGCAGCTTCGTCGTGCGTGGTACACACTTTCCCGATAGCCAGTTCGAAAGGACGTCATCTAAACTCACAGAATATCACACTTGTTTGGCCATAAATTCCACTTCTAATATGACAAAGTCCAGCCAAAGATAAGCTAAATTCCACTTTCGCCGATACAGAAGCATACTGAGTAAATATACTGTTTTCACCGTTGTTTTTCACTCGGTAAACGCTTCTGTCAAGATTATTTGGATCGCCATGTTTACATAAGTAGCCTGGCCTGTTAGATTACACAGGAAACCCAGAGATAGTTAGCTGAGTTAGGCTCAAAAAGCGAGAAATAGGAGAGACGATGGAGGGGAGGGGGTTCAACTTTGGGCTTCCTGTGGTAAATACCATTTTCGCATCTTTTTGCTAAATTTGCAATTATTTTAAAATGTAGAGGCTGTATGATCAAGATCGCTTCACACTATTAGTTTGTGATTCAGATTTCACATAGTTTACATGAATTTGAGCATAATCTTTTGATTCTGGGTAACTCCGCTGACACAAATAATCGTAGACGCAAAATGTCTCTGATTTCTGGCAATGTTTAGTTAGATCGTCCTTTTATCTTAAATGCTGTTGATATCAAAACAACTCAGTAAAGAGGAAAGACGAAAATAACCCGGCGGTAAAACTCCATTCATTAACTATCGCTGAAGTCATCGCTGTCACTAAGCTTTGATATTGAAAAATATAAATTAACTTTAATTAATACAAGACGAACGACCTAATCCTTGAACTCAGCCTAAGCTAATTAACATCTCTTCGAGTTGCCGTTGATTTAAATTTCCAGCAAGTCAGAAATAGATAACAGAGCGTAGCCGTTGAATATTTCGGACCAATATATATCGTATACATATATGATATATTGATTTTGATGAGTTAACGATTTAAGGCTGACAGCTTCCTAAAACCAATATTGACATTTAAGTCGAATGTGACCAGGACACAGGGATAGACAACACGGAACACCAGGTTGTAATCTCTTTTAAGAGTGAGCACAATCACGCTATATCAGTTGATAAGATGGGCAACATCTATCGTGTGTTCAATGCAATTATCTGCGTTATCGTTCTGTTAAGACAACAAGTTCATTCATATAGTCATTGTATTCAACGTTGTCCAAACTCGAAAGGTCATGTGTTAAACTGCGCTCTACACACACCAAGTCATTTACTGAAAGAAAAACAAGTTATCTCACAGTTGCAGTGCTTTGACGCTTGTCTAAAGGAACCAGGATGTGAGTTGTACAATTATAGGCGTCAACAACGAGACTCCTGTCAGTTGTTCCGTGGATTGTGGTCGTTTGACGACGAAAACTTACTTATGACGCAAAATGGCACCGTTTTCTCTTGGATGGGAACAGATCGTTACAATCTGGTGAGTTGAACCAAGTTATTTTCTTTCAAAACAATGGACTTTTCGACCGCGCGTTCCCAAACTGATTTGGACTCTGAATAATAACAACAACAACAACAACAACAACAACAACAACAACAACAACAATAATAATAATAATAATAATAATAATAATAATAATAATAATAATAATAATAATAGTATTTTATATATACAACACACATATTGACGCCACTCAATGTAGAATACATTTTGCGCAAAACTAAAACAGTTTTAGCAAAGGATTCAAGTTATTTAATTTGCAGATTTTTGACCGATAAAAGTGACATTAGAGTTAATCAAAAGTGAAAATTGGAATCGAAAACTGTGCACATCCAGTGTAGATCAGGCTAGATCTACTATTATTGCTGATGTTTTCCCCTAAAATACTTCAAATTGGCATAAATAATTAAAAGCAGGAAAAGCAAACATTATGCGAAAGTATAATGACATTTTTATATCGCATCACATCCTTGTATATCACTCAACACTTGTCGTCGCACGTGGTCCAAGGGCGGAGGCTAAAGCGAACCAATCACAGATTGATCACGTGCGCAGTGAGATCTACTTAGATCCATGAGGCTAGCTTTATGGCCAACAAATGTGTGCATTTCTTTACTGATAACGCTGCTGTGGTTGAGATAATTAATCAACAAACCTCTAAACATCCATTAGTCATGGTTTTGATACGTGACCTAGTCTTGACCTCGTTGAAACACAACATAATGTTTCGGGCTTCGCATGTGCCGGGCGTTGACAATACAAGGGCCGATTTAATCTCTCGATTTCAGATCCAAGCGTTCAGGGAAATATTTCCCGAAGCCGACGAAGCACCCACGCAGGTACCCGAGAACCTACTTCCGAGGAGTTGGTCGTTACATTAAAAAAATTACTTAATTCGTCTCTAACAACTGCTTCTCAGAAGATGTATCATAGAGCATGGGCGGTCTTCGGGGAATTTTATCAACGTTATTATCATCAAACCAATCTAACGTTTCCTGTCGCGACTTCTTGTCTCGCCTTGTTTGTCTCATATCTCTGTGCACGAAGTTTGGCCCCAGCAACTATCAAATCGTATCTTTCGGCCATCGGATACGTGCATAAAATGAAAGGAGTCACTGATCCTACTAAAGCATTCGTCATACAAAAATTACTTGTAGCTGTAAGCCGTCGGAGCAAGGCCGACATTCGATTACCGATTTCTCGCCCACTGCTCTATGAACTTGTAAAATCTCTTGCACATACTAACTCTTCGGCCTACCAGCGCTCTCTCTACTCAGCCATGTATATGGTGGCTTTCTATGGTTTCTTTAGAATAGGAGAGCTAGCTAGTAAAACTAGAACCGGACCGGTCGAGGTGGTCCAGTACGAACAAGTCAAATTTCTTGTACGTGATAGTCAGGTCACCACAGTGAAGATAATAATAACAAAATTTAAACATAACACGGCCAATCGTCCCTTTGATATTTTAATAGACAGAGAGTCTTCAGAACTCTTCTGTCCAGTCCAACTTTTAAATGACTATTTTAAGGTCAGGGGCTATGGCAATGGACCTCTTTTCTGTTTCGCCGACGGCACGCCAGTAACGGTGGCTCAGTTTAACACAGAACTGCGCCAAGCCTTGGTTTTCTGTGGGTTAGATACATCGCGATACAAAGGCCATAGCTTCCGAATTGGTGCAGCCTGTCACGCAGCAGAACGAGGTCTATCAGATGCGCAAATTAGAGCTTTAGGGCGTTGGAATTCAGATGCCTTTAAACTGTATATTCGCCCACCATCTTTATCAGCTAATCGTTAAAACAACCAATCCAGGACTGTCGGTCGTAATATTGGTGCTCTTGCGCGGGTCAGACATGAGCTGCTGTGTATTTTCGCTGTGTTGCGACCTCAGTTTCTGGGAGGAAAGTCACTCAATTTGTAGTGTATTATTTGACGAAATTTTATCAATCTGATGTCACTTGATTTGTATAGGTCAGACATGAGCTGCTATACATGTTTAAAATGACATTTCATAGACCGTGTTCCACATGTACGTAATTTGTAGTGTATTATTTGTAGTAATATTATCCATCTGATGTAACTTGATTTTGTATAGGTCAGACATGAGCTGCTATACATGTTTAAAAGGTCTTTATAGACCGTGTTCCACATGGAATTTGTAGTAATTTTATCCATCTGATGTAACTTGATTTTGTATAGGTCAGACATGAGCTGCTATACATGTTTAAAAGGTCTTTATAAACCGTATTCCACATGGAATTTGTAGTCATTTTATCCATTTGATGTAACTTGATTTTGTATAGGTCAGACATGAGCTGCTATACATGTTTATCATGCGAAATTGATGCATACCGTAAGTGCAAACGCGAGCTCAGCTTGGGTTCTTGGTGGGGTTGCCACATCTCTGTGGCTGTTGGCGGTTAATTTCCCCACCTTTGCTGAAGAGACTTAATTCTGTTCAATTAGTTTCTATGGTTACGCCGCGCGTACAATCCGTACTTATTATTACTCAAGCGTGGCGTAACCTTTGTTATTAGTACAAATAAAATCGTCACAAAAGTGGCCAATTTTAGTCCAACCATGTCTCAAGAATATTTCCTGTCTCATCATCAAACGAGTACGTCCCCATGCTGAGCGCGCTATGCAACCAGAGATACTCTAGTTAATCGTGAGGCGATATAAAAAGCAAACATTATGCGAAAGTATAATGACATTTTTATATCGCATCACATCCTTGTATATCACTCAACACTTGTCGTCGCACGTGGTCCAAGGGCGGAGGCTAAAGCGAACCAATCACAGATTGATCACGTGCGCAGTGAGATCTACTTAGATCCATGAGGGCTATGATTCAGCCCCTTTTGCTGTGCATACCATCGTGGACTCACACCTGATTCGAACATTTCCCTCCACCTCCCCACGCGCCGGCCTGTGTGAGTCGATGTAGCTATCTTCCTAAGGTGGCGGTTAATTTCCCCACCTTTGCTGAAGAGACTTAATTCTGTTCAATTAGTTTCTATGGTTACGCCGCGCGTACAATCCGTACTTATTATTACTCAAGCGTGGCGTAACCTTTGTTATTAGTACAAATAAAATCGTCACAAAAGTGGCCAATTTTAGTCCAACCATGTCTCAAGAATATTTCCTGTCTCATCATCAAACGAGTACGTCCCCATGCTGAGCGCGCTATGCAACCAGAGATACTCTAGTTAATCGTGAGGCGATATAAAAATGACTTTGTGCAATGCTAACACAGTGTACAGTTTTAATAGGGTTTGTAATAATAATAAGAATAAGAATAAGAATAAGAATAAGAATAAGAATAAGAATAAGAATAAGAATAAGAATAAGAATAAGAATAAGAATAAGAATAAGAATAAGAATAAAAATAAGAATAAGAACAAGAACAAGAATAAGAATAAATAAATGAATAAAAATAATAACCAATATATGGTGATCCAACTGAAGTATTATAAGAAGAAGAAGAAGAAGAAGAAGAAGAAGAAGAAGAAGAAGAAGAAGAAGAAGAAGAAGAAGAAGAATTGCTTGTATAGCGCCTATACAGGACTGTTCTAAGCGCTGTATTGCAGTACAGTGTTTTAATTGAGTTAGTTTGCCATGAAAACCAAAAGACAAGCGAAAAGAAAGTTAAAAGCGATAGTTATTTAGGCGCCACTCATCTCTGTCTACAAGTATAATTATACTAATCATCGTTTTGTCTAGTCCGAGTTATTTTCAAGCAAAATGATAATTTTCAGTGTTTAAACTAAAGAAACAGCAATTCTTTATTTCAATATATTGCCGCATGAAATGATTCCACAAATCCTCAGCAAATCGAATATGATCTGCCCACACATTTGGCTTCGATTGAGGTAACTGGTAACATATATCCCCTACAACTTAGAATTATGAATATTGGCTTGTTAGTGTTAATGGCATCTATAGTAATACAGCCAAGTGTATCGCTGATTAGCTGTCTTATTAGAGTTCCCACCCGACTACTTGGGTTGCCATGCCAACCTAAAGTTCTACGTTTCTCGAAAGACCCAAAACCTTTTGGACGCGAAAAGACATCCGTAATACTTCCGTAAAGTTGAGAAAAACCCTCAATACATCGATACGTGGGCGTACTTCGCTCCAAAGACTCCACATTAGTTTGTTATGGGTTTGAAAGCTCAGATCAATTGGCTTCACTTTTACAAGTTTTTTCAGAGTTTTTACGGGAGACTTTTCGAGCCCGAAATGTGATCGAGAAACGCGCATCTGTAGGATCGTCAACGAAAAACAAAACCATTAGTCAACCATTAGGGGAAATGTTCCATTAGCAGAATGAAGGCTACATCAATAATTCACATTAGTGGATTTGAAGCCACACAACTTGTATATATATCTACATATAATTGAATCTCTCCAGTTGCTTGTCATTTATCGGCCAATTATCCTACTAGTGCCATGAATAAATGCGTCAGTTAGGGAGTGGTCATTAATTATGGGTAGGGGGGCTGGTAAATGGAGAATGTTGGTGTGAAAAACGTTTTGCACCCCCCTCAAAGGAGGGTGCAAACCCCCCCCCCCTAATACTACCAGACTAAACTTTTCTGACCCCCCCCCCCCCCCCCCCCCCCCCCCCCCCTAAGTACTGCAGCTATTTTTAATTATTTTATATATTCCATTCGATCTTCTAGACTGATTTGACATTTACATTACATTGTATTTATTATAAATTTAGTTATTTACATAGAAAACTTTACATAGAAACCTGCAAGTAGCAAGTCAGGTCCGTAGCAAGGGAAAATTTATTGGGGGCCATATTCTGACGATTGGAGAAGGGGCGAGCTACGCTAGAGGGTGCGGGGGCATGCTCCCCCGAAAATATTAGAGGTATAGGGTCTCTGAAACAGCATTTCCTGCCTTCTGATAGTAGTTCAATTAAGCAAGTTAATACTGTTAATAATTATTAGCAGGAGTCCTGTTATTAGTTAGTAATAGATAATATCTAAACATCAGAATAATCAATATGGGTACAAACAGTTTTTTGACCCCGCCTCACCAATTTTATAAAACTTTTTTGACCCCCCCCCCCCCCCCCCCCCCCAAAAAAAAAAAGGTGGTTGAAACTTTTCAAGCCCCCGCTCCCATTTACCAACCCCCCCCCCCCCCCACCCCTACCCAAAATTAATGACCACTCCCTTAGATACCAATTACGTCCTATCTGTCAAGTGTGTTTATTTGTAGGTAAGAGTTTTAGAGTACCATGCACACCATTAAACCAAGCTCTTTCTAATTTATTTAGAACTGAAAATATGAATTACTGATTCCACTAGGAGCCACGAACCTTGAATTGTCTATTTTGTGTGATCAACTACGCGTCATGCCCATGGGGCGGGGGAGGGCATTATCGTCGTCTCTTTTAGGGGTGTAAATTACGGTTATTTTTAGCCATCAAGGTATCATTTGGGGCTGCACGCGAAGATATAAAAAACGACCTCATATTGTGCTGTCATTAAAGTGACTCTTTTCTTTGTCTATTTTAGAATGGTGTCTTTTAGGGGTGTAAATTACGGTTATTTTTAGCCATCAAGGTATCATTTGGGGCTGCACGCGAAGATATAAAAAACGACCTCATATTGTGCTGTCATTAAAGTGACTCTTTTCTTTGTCTATTTTAGAATGGTGTCTTTTAGGGGTCAAATCAACCTTAAGCCACGCCCAGATTGGTTTCCTTTAGGGGTTGATTTCAAATATTAATACGATCATCCCTCCCCTTTCACATGATGAAAGTCCCTCTGGGCGTCATGCATGACGTAGTGAAGATGGTAGTGCAATTATATGTGCGCATATTAATCATGTGATATCCTTGTATTCCATTAGCAGCTTATTCGCTTTGATTTCTTTGTTTTAGTGGGTTCAACCAACATGTATGGACAACGTGTGTCAGGCATTGAATTCACCAGTAAATGGTAAATAATTGTAGTGAAGAAAGAGAGAAAATAACCATTAACCTTTGTCCCACCAACTAATTCCACAACGTTATTTTTCATTTACTATTTTGCCAGGATTGTGCAAGAAACCTGTCGATATAGCGATTCTTCTCGACACTTCTATACACACAGCAGTTGAATTTAACCTGACAAAGGAATTTATCGCCAAAGTTTTACAAAAGTTTGAGCAGAGCTTTCAGTACACCAAAATCGGCCTGGTGGAGTACAGCACGAGGCATCAGTGACATTCTCCTTCAACAACTTCACCTCATCTGGACAATTCGCAAACTACCTGACGACTGTCCAACAAGTATCGGGTACAACCAGGTATGACAGATCACTATACCAAGCAGAAACCGTACTCTTCTCCGCCCAGGGAGGCGCTAGGCCCTTTGCCAGCAGAGTTGTTGTGTTGATAACAGACAGTGATTTGAAAAAAGATGCGGAGAATGTGCATCCTCTTCCCACACTGAAAGAGTCATTGAAAAAGAAATGCATTCAAACATTCGCCGTGGGGATCGACGTTTCAGGGAAAACCGCCGCGTCTCGAGTCGCCGATTCTGCAGAGGAACACTTACTGCAAGTTGATTATTTTAAAGACCTTGAAGGTCACTCGGAAACCTTTGCAAAGAAAATGTGTGCAGGTATGTGCATTGTAATGCATTTCCGTAAAACACAAAAATGTTGAAGTATGCTACATGATATATACTGAGCCCTTTCTTACAATGTGTATCTTTCTTGGTCATGAGTAACTAGAATCAAGGACAATTAGTAGCTGCGAACCTTTCCAGTTCTGGCCTTCCTTTCCTTTCCTTTCCTTTAATTTCCTATCTTTCCCTTCCTTTCTTTTCAATTTTTATCCTTGCCCTAAAGTCATTCTAGAATCAGCCCCTCACTTAATTTAACGTGGGAAAAGTCGTGAATGTGGTTTGCGTAGCATATAGATGATGAAACGGTATATCGCATACTACACTGGCCACAAGTTGTGATAATTAATCCTATATTTTTCATTCATTTGACAGCTCTTCGATGACTGCAAGGGGTCCACCTTCTATTATGCCGTATTTCAACATCCCAATTTGCTTCACATTGTGTTGCAGATTATACTCCGGGATTATACTACATCTTTCCTTGCTCCACGCTCAGTCAATCGTTGTTCCGAGTGACTAACTGATTTATAAAACAAACTAAATAAACTAGTGAAACCAACTTAAATTATGCATGTTAAACAAACCATTGTTTAGTTAGTAGTGCTCAAGGGGGAAGGTCGACGTAGCAGTGGATCTTTACATACTCGTTTACTCATGCAAGTTGAACTAGTAAAAACGTAACGACGTGTGCAAACGGCGGGAAAGTACCAAAGTACCAGGGACCGCGGTACCTCATTCACTGGTAAAAAGTGACAATTACCCGTTTGCATCACTTGTATACACCGAATCGAAATATGGCGACCAATTTGAATAACTATTGTTCTGGACTGACCAACCTCTCATTCATGTGAAAACGCTTTTGTGTTTCCACGTGAACACGAGGTTGGTCAGTAATAGTTATTCAAATTGGTCGCCATATTTCGATTCGGTGTATAATTCAAATATTGAAAAATCATCGAAGATCATCGAAATCTCCAAAAATTGAAATTTGAAAGTCTATTTCGCTGATTTTTATTTAATGTCGTACGGTGTACGACATTACAGTGTGGACACTTGAACCGTGAACACTGAGTTTTTTTCGAACTTTTTTTTTCGAACTTTCTATTGCCTCACAGCCTCTCAAATGGAGCATTGAGTTTAAATACACTTAGTAATCAAAATAAATCATTTTTCTGATCAATTTGCTCAATCGATAATTTATCTTTATGTGTTAGAAAAAACCTAAGTGTTCACGGTTCGAGTGTCCACACTGTAAAGGTACCTTGGGTTAGGAATTTGAAAGGTTTGTCTTTCGAAGAATTCTGGTCTCAAAATGCATACCTTTTATCTATAATAATAATAATAATAAATAATAATAATAATAATAATAATAATAATAATAATAATAATAATAATAATAATAATAATAAATAATAATAATAATAATAATAATAATAATAATAATAATAATAATAATAACAACAACAATAATAATAATAATAATAATAATAATAATAATAATAATAATAATAATAATAATAATAATAAATAACTTTATTTCTCAAAACAAATTACAAATAAGAGATTTAAAAAAATAGATAAAAATCCTTATTTACAAAATTTAAAATGACCGCTTGGATTGTTCAATAACAATTAACTAATAATAATAATAATAATAATAATAATAATAATAATAATAATAATAATAATAATAATAATAATAATAATAATAACAACAACAACAACAACAACAACAACAACAATAATAATAATTCAGACATAATTTGTTTCTTCTACGTATTTATTTATTTTTCCGAGCTTTTCGGGCTCTTGGCCCATCATCAGGGACGAAAGGAAAAAATAACGAATTTTCACATGGCGTGGAAAACAAATATAAACAAAACAAAAACGTTGGCATAAGCGCGCGCTCACAATAGAATGCGCTCGAGCAAAATAACAATACATGGTGGAATAAATGAAAGATAGAACAAATAAATTACAAAAATAATGATAACTATCGGTGCAAACTGAGAGGGAAATAAGTGTTAGGCATGGTTCTGCCACAGTCTCTGTTAAACAGTGCCTGATTGTTTCAAGCTATAAACCAAGCCTCGGTCCATCTTCTCTTCACCCAGTTGTTTTCACTCGCCAGAACTCTTGTATCTTCCCATGCTATGTTGTGGTTGAGGGCATTTGCGTGCTGGGCCAGAGCGGAGGCATCAGTCTTTGCAAGCCTCACGCTCGCCTTGTGTTCTTTGCGTCTGGGGTCTAATGATCTTTTAGTCTCGCCCACATACACTGCTGTACAATCCTCGCATGGTATTTCGTACACCACTTCTGTTTTCTTCCCTAACGGTATCTCATCCTTCGGTTTTGACAACAGCTGCCGCAATGTAGTCAGAGGTTTGATTGATGTTTTCACATTGTAGCCCTCGAGTACTCTCTTGATTCTTTCCGTGGTTCCCTCGACGTAGGGAAGTGTCGCAAAACTGCTGGGTTGCTGTATTTGACTGTCTTTGTCATCAGGCCGTTTAAGTGGAAGCATGTGTTTCTTGAGAAATCGCTTAGGGTAACCATTGTCTTTATGAAGACAGGTAAACACGTGTTGTTGTTCTTCACGTTTGCTCTGCTATTGAGTTGGAATGGAGCAAGCTCTGTTGTTGAGCGTGCGGATCACAGAAGCTTTGTGCATGGATGGGTGGTGACTCTCAAAGTGTAAGTATCTACCGGTATGGTTTTTTTTACGATAAACTCTGATGTCAATACTTCCGTCAGCGTTTACAACATTAAGGGTATCCAGAAAAGGTAATCCTTCAGGGCCATGAGTACCTCTCCACAGTAAACTTTATGTTGGGATCTTGTGAGTTGAGGTGTTGGTGAAATGTATCTATATCTCTCCTCTTGATAACACACACAATTAATGTCGTCAACATATCTCTTGAATACCCGGGGAGGACTGGCATATGTTGCTATTGCTTTACTTTCAAGTTCCTCCATCACCAGGTTAGATATAACGACAGACACCGGGGAGCCCATTGCAGTGCCATGGATCTGTCTATAAAATTTACCTTTACACTGAAATTCTGTGGAGTTGAGACAAAATGTTAAGAGAGTACTGATATCTGTGGATGTCAATTGTGTACGTTCTCGGAGATGTTTGTCCAAGTTCAATCTAGCTCTGGCCACAGTTATAGCAATATCAGTTGGTATTGAAGTAAAGAGAGAAACGACGTCAAACGAGATCAGTTCTTCATCAGGGAGTAGGTTGATGGTCATAGCAAGTTCTTTCCACTCCTTTGCATTCTTTATACTGGAAGGTGTGTTACCAACAAGTGGCGATAACAAAATGGCAAGGTGTTTAGAGAGTTCGTAAGTAGGTGAACTAATAAAACTCACGATAGGCCTCAACGGGATATCTTTTTTGTGGAGCTTAGGAATACCGTAGAATCGGGGTAAACATCATGTAAACAGGAAAAGCTCTTAAAATAGGTTGTACAATTGATCATGAAGTTCCTGTATTTCAACGTCCTGTTGTAAATTTTGCGGTTTATTGTATTAGTATTCTTGTTACCGTAGTAACTATCAGTATGGTAGAGTAAGCAGTAAGCAGTTCCCATGTACGATTCATTTACGATTCTAGCCATAACCTGAAGAAGGCTAGTCTGGCTAGCCGAAATATAGTCACTAAAAAACATACGTTGTATTGCTTGCATACATACATACATGCATGCATACACACACACACACACTCACACACACACACACAATTTGTATTGAAACTACTTTATTGTGATTATTTTCATTGACCTTTAAAACTTACTTGTGGCACTGGAAGCTTCATAACATCATTGTACTGATGAGGGATGTGATAAATGACAGAGCTCCTTAGAAAGCCAAATGGTGACAAGTGTTTCACAATTACACGTGTCCAAAGAGTCATGAAGTCTCTTTTCAGTTCTTGAATATCTTCATTATCAGGAAAGAAAGCACTGACAGGCACCTGCTCTAGAGTGTGTTCATGTATGTCTGGTAGGTGATCTCCACTGACTTGATCCTTAAATGCCACACTATTGAACCAATGGAATGACTTGTTTTTATTTTCTTTTGTCATATGACGCACATTTACATGCAAATCACAGTTGTCACCAATTATCTGATAGGCAGCAGATGATTCTGCACTTTGTGATGGGTCAGATATTTGTTCCAGGCAATCAATGAGCCCATTATGACTGATCTTTTTGTCCATCAATTTCGCACACAAATTGTGCACTACAAACTGGGGGTCAGTATCACATGCTAAATTTAAGCAAGTTGCATCCAGTGTCATTAAAGAAGAAGAATTACAAGTGGTAGGTGCTGGAGGTGGGTCTTGTTTTAATTTTTCAGCATATTCCTTGAAGTCAGCTGCTGAGGGAAGCTCTGGCAGATATGCCAATTCCTCAGTTTCCACTTTCAGCATTTCTGTGCCTTTTCTGACCTCATATTCATGTTCCAGGTTGGTTTTCCATTTCAGCAGCTCCTCATCATGGTTCTTACCAAGTTCCCTTAACTTCAAGGAAACAGTGTTGGGATGACAATACAGCCCCATCTTGCAGAGTAGTTCTAATCCCTAAACAAAAATGATGGATAAAAAATTAGCAATACCCATTTCCATAATTCCAAAGGGTGTGCCATTGGAGTCCTTGAACTCTGACCCTCATGTATTATTTAAAGTGTTCCATTCCTTCTATTTGTGCATTAGTAGAGGTAATCATACGGTTTCGAGTTCAATTTGGAAATAATTTGCATGAGTGTGTGTTTTTCAAAGAGTATCAACATTGCACGAGCCCGTAGGGCGAGTGCAATTTGAGCTCTTTGAAAAACACATGAGTGCAAATTATTCCAAATTGAACGAGAAATCGTATGATTACCAATTAATAATATTCATGAAAAAAAAAGTAATTTGCACTGTACCATTGCAGTGCAAATTACTTTTCAACTGCACTGCTCTAAGCCAATCAGAATCGAGAATTTTTTCATGTATATTATTAATTGGGATACACAATACTCTCACACACACACTATTATAATATTCTGTGCACACAACTCTCAGCGTGAGTAAAACCTGAGCCAGACCCTCCAAGCTAAGGCAAAACTAGGAAGAGAACAAACTGAAAAACTAAAGTCATGCTCAATCTGGGAATCAAGTTCCCTGGACCACTTGTCTTAGGTGACAGACTGGCACTCTCACCATTTGACTAGTACCCATGCTTCTCAATGAAAGTAAACACCCAGTTCATTAAATTTGAAAATCCTCAGCCCTTGAAATTTTAGAAACATTTTCTCATACCATTCCTCCTGCACCAGCATGGCGTAGTATCAAACCAGTTCTATAAGCCAAAGCTGACATCTCATGGCACCGCTCATGTAGTATGGTAGCTGCAATAGTTGCCATGACACTTGGATCACCTGAAGAGACAGGGCAAGCTCTCTTCTTGTAATGTGAACAACAAAGAATCTGTAGAGTTTGCTTCAGGAGGGGAGTTTCTGTTTCAAGTTCTTGTATAAACTTCTCAATCTTGAAAGCTACTAATTCCTCTGGCTTTGTTTGTCGCAGAATGCTTTTGTTCTGCTTTTTGCAAAGCTCTTCCAGTTCATTGTCAATTTCTTTTATAGTTAGCTCTTTGATGGAACTGGACAACTCTGCATCATTGTTTTGCATGCAGTGCTATATAACCCTAGGGCTAAGTACTTGACTACATTGGCAACCTCACTCTTGATTATTTTCTTGTTTTCTCCAGAAGGATAGGAAATAAATACCTGCAAATAACAGTGTAACATTGAATTAATTGTGGATAACTGTTGCAACTGAAAATTAATTCAAACATATTTATTGAACCAAATGACAAATGTTTTATTGCTGATCATGACGAGCCGCACAGAATTTAAGGCAATTATAGTTGATCGACAGTTGCTAGGATTAATTCAACAGGATTAAGTAAAGGTAGCTATCAACAGCTACGATAATGCATTATCGTATAATGCATGCTGAGCATCGGTCATGAGTCTTTCTCAATCACATTCCCGCGCTTTCTCTACACGACAACATATCGCTCTCTAAAATCTGCCATTTATGGTTTATTTCTGCACGGTATTGGTTGATTTTGCCCAAATAGAGATATTCCATGTTCAAGCTATCTTTGTTGGTACCCAATGTGATTTGAAATTGCATTTTGACACGAAAGAATTGATATATAATTTGGCGGGAAGAAATGGCTTCTATTTTGTCCTGGAAGCAGCAGAGAAACTTGGCCCGCAAGAACTGTATCGCCGTGAGTATAGAGTTTGTTGTATTATCTGGATGCTTCCTGCCTTGGGAAGTCTCGATTTGCTTTAATTTTAACAGCTAGAAGTTGTGTTTATTTATTACATGCAGGACCCCTGCCGGTCGATGGTCTGTGATTCAGTCGAAGACTGTGAACATCAGCAAACTTAAGTTCAGAAGACGCATAAGTCCGTCACTTTATAGACATCGATATCTAATATATAGTGAGAAAAATCGACATATTTCCAATTTAACTGAAAAGACAACAGCTAATTTCTCAATAATTATTAATAAGTAAGGATTATGTCAGAATATGGCATTCTATAGTTAATAGAAAACCTATAGGCATATAAATACTACGCAATCAGAATTATGAGCTTAGAATTATATCGTTGTCCACAGTTGTAACTGCTCTACAGGATCTAAGTAAGTGTATTTCCAAAAGCAGCGCCCGGTACCTTGCAGCTCTACTGAGGAGCGGTTCTTTCACAAATCTAACCAAAGTATGAAATGACAACAAAAGCCCGGCTCTTCTCTTTACTTTACGTGTTCTTATCCCGGGTGTGTCGCCTGATAAGAACGAGCAATCGGGTGTGTCGCCTTTGCTCAGTGAGTGTAAAGAGAATTTAGCCAGAATTTCGGATGACTTTCGCTTTTAAATTTGATAAAGATAATACTAATTAAGAAAATTCAGCAAAGCAAAATCAAATCAATCGCTGTTTTCTTGTCGATTTCATAAGTCGACAACAATATATTTTTTGTTTTTGAACAACGGAATTCGGTTTCGTAATAATTTATTATAACGAGAAATGCGAATGCTCTGTGATGAGTTATAGACATGTTCATTATAACAAGCCGCTAGGAAAGTGATAATTGGATCAGGCTGCGAGTACAATAGAAACCGTGATTCCCTGCCGAGATTTCCACCAACTTTTTAGCGGTGGAAACGCCTTAGCTAAGCAGTGCGGCTCGCCATGATATGTTTTACAACAGAGTAAAGTAATCATTTTACTGTAGAGCCATCATTTTATTTATTTATATTGATATTTATACCACATAAGTGAGACTCCTGACATAACAGAGATGGGTTCCAACTAAGGGACTTGTCAGAAATGAACAGGGGGAGGGGGGGGGGGGGGGGGGGGGAGGGGGTGGGGTGTAGATTTTAAATTGAGTGTTGAAAATGTTGTGATCCTCCCCTAGCATTGGGAATGAAATTTCCCGACCCTACCCTTGGGCTTGGCCTAATATACCAAAATACCCCCATTTTCACTGCCTATTTTTTCATGACCCTCCTTTTTCAAGGTCTCAAAAAGTTATGACCCTCCCCCATCCCCCCTGTGAATTTCTGAGAAGTCCCTAATTAGTTTGAATTAATTTTAATTTCTTAATAGTATTATAATTTAACCATCTGACAATGTACAAGAAATTAAACTCGAAATACGTACCTGAACCGGTTCATTTTGTCCAGAAGATTTACAATTCTGTTTAGAGGACTGAATAGAAAACTCAACTCTACTTGCACGGTTGATTGGAGGCGGCAGACTAGGCTGCACTGGTTTACTGTCATTCGGAACATCATCGTCACGCAAAGCATAGGCAGCCCAACCATTCTACGGAGTTCTACGGAGACAGAGCATTCTCCGTTGCTGGCCCCAAGCTTTGGAACGCTCTACCCACCGATTTAAGAACTGAACAATCACTAGGAACATTTAAAGACAAATTAAAGACTTATCTGTTTAAACAGTTTTTATCCTGATTGAGTATATATATATATATTTTTTTTATTACCTACGCGTTTTTTCATATATTTATATACATATGCTTTATTTCACATCTTCTTTTATTGTATATATATATTTATTTTTCATTGTCTTTTCTTTATATTCTTAAATTTCTTTATATTATTATTGTAAAAAGAGACATTGTGTATGCGTTTTTAAGAAATAAATTATTATTATTATTATTATTCCTTTTGAGGCTACTAAATAATGAAATAAAATGATATGTGCGTCTTTTTGATGGGTTTCCTGTGGTAGAGCGCGCGCTCGCAATACGTATTATGTTGGGATCCCTGTGCATAGAAATGTATGATGTTGGTATCCCTATGCATAGAAATGTATGATGTTGGGATCCCTGTGCGCATCCCGCGCGTCCCGCAGCATATGTGTATGATTTACACATGGTGTGAAACTGATGGCGTATCATGGCCTGATGTGCGGTGCAGTTCGATGGTGCACTTTTCCGTGGGCCGAAGAGCCGAAGTCGTCGTGCGCTACAGGCCCGTGGGGGGTACCCAGGGTGAAGTAGCTCAAGCCTTGCAAAATGGCGGGACATCAAAGAGAAGTCGATGAAACAAAAACAAAATTTCGGTGTAAGCGTTTGAATTCTATTCCTTATCCATGGTAAGTTTAGAAGTTCACAATTCATGTCAACTTTAAATAACTTTAGAAGAAATTCGACGATTTTAAAGTAGTCCTTTTTCATTTTGAATGGTGGAGAATTGTATGTTGGGCTCGACAAGCAAAAGTTTTGTTGAAAAGCAACTTTAACTAAAAGTATTTTTGTCAAGGTTTTTACGTAGTATTTGCTCTAACTGTTCTCTAATAAAAGCACTTGCCTATACTAGTGCAGAAGGGCTGCTCACTAATCCTCAACAAATCAGTTTTCATAAATTATGACTGAGCTATTTGACTTGTGTAGTTTTGTCAGTGATCGAAATCATTTCAACAAGGATTACCTCTCACTGAACTGACTGATGGTACTTCATCTCTATTTAAACATTTTGACTATCTCATCAGAAAGTGTTTGACGTAATTTTGTACTTTCTTACAGTTGTTCTTACTGAAAACATAAGGACCAACACAGCATTAACCATCTGAAGCAAAATTATAGACGAACTCAATGGCATTCACTGACATCGAAGGAGACATGAATGGCGAAGGACTCGTGAAGCAGTTGAAGCTGCCGTGAACTAAAATATTAACAGTTCTTCATTATTGTCATTGACATAGTACAACTTATTTAGCAAATACTAGCCAGTACCAACTGAAAGAAACACAGCGTAATTAAATACGGTTTTCCTAAGAACGTAAGTAAGCTTATCGCTTCCGAGTGCTTACAAATTGTACGAACTCCGATGTAAGCTTATGTTATTCATTCAACTTATGATTGTGGTGACATGTATAATATTTAGTTTAGTTTCGTATTATTCACAGTATTACTGATCAATATAGCGAATAAATTACACATGAAGAACGGCGAAACAGTGTGTAAAAAGCTTAGTAAACTTTAAAAAACTTATTGTTGAAATAAATACGTTTGTTTGTCATTTTGTGTACAAGCACTGATAGCAAAATGTGTTGTGTAGTACTAAATATTGAGACTATTCAGCAGTTTATAAAACACAATGCCTCAATTTTGAAGCATTTTAATCGATAAAAATAAAAAAAAAAAAAATACTTTATAAAAATCAAAACTGAAATCAAATAAAGTATATTGTAGATGTTTTGACTTATATTTAGTGAAAATATAAATATTAAAACTTGCCGAAAAGAGAGAAAAGAGCACAATTCAGATTTGACGAGCGCTTGCCCATGTCCTCTCGAAGGTAAAATCCGAATGTTTCACGGAAAAGTGCACCATCGAACTGCACCGCACATCGGTCCATGAGGCGCAAAATGTCAAAATTAAAGTTTCTCAGCGTACGGTGAAGTTAGACGGCTGAAACTTATGAAGTGTTTAGAGAATACGCTAAAGTTTAGTTATCCGAAGAAAAATTGAAATTTCACGTCATATTGACAAAGATTAGGGGCAAAAACGTAATTGTCACGTGACCGAGTTTCATACCTTGTCTCAATATACACATGTACTGCGGGACGCGCGGGATGCGCACAGGGAGCCCAATATTATACGGTACTCAACACAGGGAACCCAACATATCTACGCATTACATATATTGCGCGCGCGCGCTCTACCACAGGAAACCCGTCAAAAAAAGACGCAAATATCATTTTATTGAATTAGTTAGTAGCCTCAAAAGGAATGGTTGGGCAAAGGAGAGAAAATTTCCATGAAATCGTCGCCGTTTTCTGGTGATATAAACTCACGTATGAGTGTACGTGTTTTCTTCTTTTCTTTCTGAGCAGGGCTATTCTTTGGCAGTCTTTTAACCGTCACATTATCATTCCGACGCGATTCGTACCGCGAACGCATTTCCCTTTTTTGTTCCGTTAGCACCTCATTCTTCTTCGAGAGTGAGTCCAATTTACGACCACATGGCCTACAAATGCGACTTGATTGTATTCCTACGTCAATCTTGTCTTCTACAAGCTTTTCAATTTTTGAAAGAAGACCATCGTGCTTAATAACATTGAACGTGCATCGTTCGCCGATGAGCGAAATCCCACACAACAAGCATAAATAATCCTTGTTTGCTGACTGTCTTCTGATTCTTTTAACTGGAGTCTTCGGAGAATTAAGAATACTTGGTGCTTCCAAGCATAAATAATCCTTGTTTGCTGACTGTCTTCTGATTCTTTTAACTGGAGTCTTCGGAGAATTAAGAATACTTGGTGCTTCCAAGCATAAATAATCCTTGTTTGCTGACTGTCTTCTGATTCTTTTAACTGGAGTCTTCGGAGAATTAAGAATACTTGGTGCTTCCAAGCATAAATAATCCTTGTTTGCTGACTGTCTTCTGATTCTTTTAACTGGAGTCTTCGGAGAATTAAGAATACTTGGTGCTTCCAAGATATCAGGACATGATATCTTCATTTCAGAAAGCATGCGGGAACTACGCGGGAAAATAGAGCTGTCAAAAATTTGATGTTCACTGGAACGGAAACGAGGCTGACCGAGGCTCGGTTACAAATGATTTGACGCATGCTCAACAGAAAAAGTCGAGGCCGTTGGCAGAGGTTTCCTTCCTTCTCCTTCCTTTTCTTTCTTTTGGAAACCTCTGCTCGCAGGGTAATTGAATCTACTCATTCATTCAATCAATCATTTTTATTTTTTTCGATCTATTTATTGTATATTGTATATGTGTCGCAGGGCTCCTTTTGATATCAGAGGCTTCTAGACACTGACTGCACTACCCTGCTGTTCTTATTTAATTATAAATAAAGGTGTCTATCTATCAATCATTCAATAAGCGCTCTTATTATAAAGCACGGATACTACGCGCGCTCTTATTGGTCAATTAGCGGGCTGTAACTTCCCGTACGGCCATAAGCGCTACGCGCTTGGGCCATAAGGCTTTGCGAAAAAACTGACCTCGCGCTCGGTTATAGGTATTTATTTTACAGACATGCCACAAATTAAAAAGAAACAAATATATTATACACCTGTTTTCGTTGCCCTTTTACAAAATACAAAAAATAGTAAAATAGCAAAAAAGGAATTAATTAGAGAAACAAAAGAAATGCGCTCAAGCTGAACTCTGGATTTTTGTTTCTCTAATTAATTCCTTTTTACTATTTACTCTTTTGTATTTTGAAAAAGGACAACGTTTTTGAAAACAGGTGTATATATAATTTAGCTATATAGTAAAAATGTAAAGCATAATTATATAATATGTAAGACTCTACATATAGTCTACCCATTGGGTGAGTTGATATTCAATTTATTTACTACATTATCATCAAGAACGCGAAGAAAAGATAGAATAGCCTGCCATCAAACTCTTATAGCGGCACTCTTTGACATAATAGATTATATTGTTATGCTAATAAAATGACAGGGTCAGTTCTATAATCCAGCATACACAACTGTGGCCTGGTTTAATATTTATTTAACACTACTGTGTGCTGTCCAAGCGGTAGCCAGGCATATATTTTACCATCTCGTGATAAGCCTAAATTACTAATTACATAAGCTGCTAAATTATTATTTTTTAATAATTTTATTATTATTTTAAGATATCATAGGCTCCTAAAGGTATTTTATTATTATTATAATTATTATTATTATTATTATTATTGTTATTATTATTAATATTATTATTATTATAATTATTATTAATATTATTGTTATTATTATTCATTTATTATTATTTGTTATTATTATTCAATAATAATTATTCATTATTCATAATTATTATTATTATTATTATTATTATTATTATTATTATTATTATTAAATATTATTATTATTGTTATTATTACTATTATTACGAATCAAAAGCTTCTTTGATAGTAATTTTATAGTGAAACATTGCGACAGTAGATTTCTAATAGAGAGATTTAGCAAACACGATGCGACGTGAAAGAGGACGGCGCGCGCGCTGACGAATAACTGTGAAACGACCGTTAGCATCCTCAACGTCACGAAGAGGACGTGAAAACAAGTGAAATGGCGTCGTGAACTTGACGTCGCGACGTTGTCACGGTAGTCACACAATGACCAAATATGATATATTTGGTCTAATATTAAACGTTTCGACGTTTGCTAACGTCTAAGTCAAAATGAAGTTAGTGGGAATATAATATAAAGTGAGCGGTCCAACTCCCTAAGGAGTTGAATAGTTTCTAACAATAAAGTTGTTAGTATAATGTAGTTCGTAAGGTTTCAGTGGTTAGAGCGCCTGACTAGAATCCAGGAGGTCACGGGTTCAATTCCCGTCTGGGCTCAGTATTTTTCTGAGTATTTTTACGCTTGACGAAACCATACAAACTACAATTACCATACAACTTACAAATAAAGTTGTTGTTGTTGTTGTTGTTGTTGTTGTTCCATCCCGCTTTGGATTCAGTCGTGTATGCAAACAGTGATTTTCATCCTATCTAACGCCCCGTCCACACTACTCCGTTTTCGTTCGAAAACGCATACTTTCTTATGCGTTTTTACCGATCGAGTGCCCACACTAAAACTATCGAAAACGGATAAGTTTATCTATGAAAACGTAGGTTTTCGAAAACGCTTTCTAAAGCAAGCGGAGACTTTTGAAACACGAAAACGCAGGTCTATCGTTTTAGGAAGAGATCATTATATATAACGTGAGCTTTTCAGAAACGCATACGTCACAACTCAGCCCCAGTTTCTCGCTGGCACTACTGGAGCATGCGTATTGAACAGAAAAAACGTCCGAGCAGAGCCTGGTGACGAAAACGCATCTTCATCCCCTAGTGTGGACGGTCGAAAACGATGTGAAAACGATCGATAGTATGACGGGACCTAAGCCCATCTAACCGGCCGCACTCAAGAGTGTGTGCGTCAGCGTCGTCGTCTCTGAGCCACACGCAGTTTTATTTGGGGTACAACAGGGTATAGTGTATTATTCATCATGTATATAAATGACCTACCACGTAATATCAAACTCTATAAGGTGCACGGAGCTCTATGGCAGCCGATGACACACTTCTCTATTATTCTAGAGTAATAATGTCTGTTCCATCGAGAACAGTAATCAGTCAATGGCTATATATTCTAACTTTCTCATTCATAGCTTTACTATTAAAACCCAAATAATGTTAGTCAGCTCTCACCAGCGGCTGATTTTTCTATCCAAGCCAATCAGTAATGAATTAGTATTTAAATATAACTATCTAGGGGTATTACAGTGCGACTACACCAACCAAGGCCACCCAAACAAATTTTGAATCAAATTTTCTAATCACATTTGTGACGCTGAATATAACAGAATGATCTCGAATTCTACAATTTAAACTGTTTCTTGTTCACTCTTGATCATATACATACACATATAAAGTAAAATATATGCTTTTAAAGCGAAAATTTGTGCAGATTCTATTGTTTAAATACTGAATTGCGATTGAATAATTTGTATTAAAATTTGTTTGGGTGGCCTTTGGTGTAGTCACATTGTAATGGATCAAACCCTATCGTGGAAAGATCACGTTAATTATATTGGGAACAAGATCTCAACATGATCACGGCTTCGGATGCTGTCTAGAGCTCTTAAAGTACTACCTAGGTCAACTTGTATTACTTTATATAATGCAATGATCCTTCAACCCTTTCATGAATCGGCTGTGCGATGAGTCAGATCTGGGATAGCTGTGGAGCCCCTAAAACCTATCTAGAGAAGCTCAATCGACGAGCTGCCATTGAGGGCGCGCCGGCTAATGGAACCATCTGAAGTTAAATATGTACTTGGTTGGCCCTCCTTACTGACTTGGAGAAACGATCTCAAAATGCGTGTTAGTTTTCAAGGCCTTGAATGACCTAGCCCCATCCTATTTGCTGTCTGGATTCAAGCACGCTTATGAAATATATAAATCTAAGCTAAGACTCGTCATCGCGATCTCCTACGTTTGTCCCTTGCAAAAACTAAAGTAAGTATCAAGGCAGTTTTTGTGTGAATGGCGCGCGCACTTTTAACTCCTTGCCGCCAAAATGATCAGTAAGATCCACAGGCAGCCCAACCATTCCTTTTGAGGCTACTAAATAATTCAATAAAATGATATTTGCATATTTTTTTGATGGGTTTCCTGTGGTAGAGCGCGCGCGCGCAATATATATAATACGTAGATGTGATATGTTGGGTTCCCTGTGTTTAGTAGCGTATAATATTGGGCTCCCTGTGCGCGTCCAGCAGTACATTTTGTAAATATTAATAGGAATATAGTATTTTACATTTTTATCATTGTAATTATAATTTAGATAGCGCTTTGAGCCAAGGGCGCTAGAACCGACGGTTTTTGTCGATATTTTCAGTCGGTTATTTGTAATTTGTAAACGGTAATAATAATAATAATAATAATAATAACTTTATTAACGTGTCAGTTTTCTAGTTTTACAAGAAACTAATTGGAGACACCTATCTACCCCACCCATTAAAATATCCCTAAATAAATTACAACTTAACTTATCTCTGGTACGAATTCCGGTTCTATTCTCCAACTTATAAACGTCTTGTTGCTCTTCTACGCTTTCCTACGATCGTTCGGTTATTTGAATGACTGTACGCTATGAACGTACACCGCTGTACCGACCGTACCAGGCGAAGCCGTCGCTCCGGTTAGCGATTACTAGTCACAAATAAGTTAATCCAATAGGATGTGACTAGTAATCGCTAACCGGAGCGACGGCTTCGCCTGGTACGGTCGGTACAGCGGTGTACGTTCATAGCGTACAGTCATTCAAATAACCGAACGATCGTAGGAAAGCGTAGAAGAGCAACAAGACGTTTATAAGTTGGAGAATAGAACCGGAATTCGTACCAGAGATAAGTTAAGTTGTACTTTATTTACCGTTTACAAATTACAAATAACCGACTGAAAATATCGACAAAAACCGTCGGTTCTAGCGCCCTTGCCAAAACATCTACAATATACTTTATTTGTTTTCTCTTTTGATTTTTATAAAGTATTTGTTTTGTGTTTTTATTTTAATCAATTAAAATGTTTCAAAATTGAGGCATTGTGTTTTTTTAATGCTGAATAGTCTCAATATTTAGTACTACACAAGACATTTTTGCTATCAGTGCTTGTAAACAAAATGACAAACAAACGTATTTATTTCAACAATCAGTTAAAATATGTTTACTAGCTTTTTACATACTGTTTTGCAGTTCTTTCTATGCAATTTATTCACTATATTGATCAGTAATACTACACGTCTACAGTCGACACAGTACTGACAAGTTGTGAATGAATAACAAACGTCGGAGTTCGTAAGTTTAACTACTGATATGAACACTTTGTATGAACTTAAGCGATACTTACATTCTTACGAAAACCGTATTTAAGTTAATTGAAGGGTTGTCCATGAAAGCGGCCTAAGTGACTTTTCTGATGATTTTTAAAATATTATGCAATTGCTTTCAAAAATACACCTACTGGCTTATTGATACCTATATAAACATAATTTGGTCATTTTCAGAGCGATTACACTAGAAAAAGAGCTTGTTTTGCAGTTTGTTTTTCATAGAAATCAAAAATGCGCGTTTTTGACGTCATGACAATGTGCGACATTTGACTTTGATTTTCTTCCAAAATATATCATTGTGAAACAAAACGCCACTTGCTCAGCAAACTTCCATCTCTCTTCTTGATATATTCGGGGATTTTCAATTCGACTATTTCAGGATCCCTGTTGTTTTCGAACGCACGACCGAACTGCATTCTGGGATATCATGAAACTTTTTGTCAGCGACATTCCGTACCTCCATGCTATAGAGATATTTTATAAAGTCTTTTATCACCCGCACCTACAGGCAAAATAATGCACCGGTTGCATTCTTTACAAGTCCAAAGTCGCCAAAACTGCCTTAGTAGGCCCTCGAATCCATCACAGCCGGAACGACCAGAGACAACAACTCTCACTCAGTTGAATCCGCCATTTTGGAAATCTGACGCCGTGTTTGCAGATTCAGTTTCATCGTGAAATTGCACCTCACCCCTGATTTCTTCCAGGAGAATGGCCTCTACCACCACAGTCAAGCTTAATGATGCTGTTCTGGGGGCTTCTGTGGTGAAAACATGGCAATAAAAGACTTTAAATAGTGGCAAAGTGGCCCAGTTCTGCGAAGCACTTCCAGAACCGATAGCCACGCCACGAGAGAACTTAACCGCGTGATAACTTGAGCCTGCGAGCTGTCAAGATTTCCATGGCAACCCCTTTTATGGAATCAAAATTCGCTAAAAACTTCAAAAATCTCTGGACCGGAAGTGAAATGTTGAAATCATTCACATCTGAAGGTTTGTTATTGGTGAACAACACGTACAGATCACTGACGCGTAAACGTATCCTATTTTGCATACGTAGTGCCCAAACTTCGAGTGTAATCGATCTAAAAACATCAAATCATGTTTATATAGGTATTTAGAAGCCAGTAGGTGTATTTTTGAAGCAATTGCATAACATTTTGAAAATCATCAGAAAAGTCACTTAGGCCGTTTTCATCGTCAGCCCTTTACTTGGTGTTATGATTCTGTCTTCGGATTTTGGGCTTCCTGTGGTGTGCGCGACACCACAGGTAACCCGCCAAAAAGGATGACATTCAAAGTCGATTTTCCCACTCAATTTGTGAAAATCTAAAACTATTTCTTCACTCAAGTATATTACATCTCTAGAGCTATCTATGGTCTGAGTTCCGTTACAAACAGAAATCTAAAAGTAGGTAAAAACGATCATTGAAATGTGGGCTTCCTGTGGTGTGCGCGACACCACAGGTAACCCGCCAAAGGATGACATTCAAAGTCGATTTTCCCACTCAATTTGTGAAAATCTAAAACTATTTCTTCACTCAAGTATATTACATCTCTAGAGCTATCTATGGTCTGAGTTCCGTTACAAACAGAAATCTAGAAGTAGGTAAAAACGATCATTGAAATGTGGGCTTCCTGTGGTGTGCTCAAATATTAAAACGCCAGAAATTCGGTTAACATTCAACCTAAATACAGCAAATTAAAGTTTTATCTAACTTCCTATAGATATTTCGTATTTCTAAGTAATATTTGTCTCAAAGTTTAAGCTTTGAAAATTTTCGATTATACAACATTTTGATGATTTGTTAACCTTTCGGCCTCATTCCTTTCCGGCCTCTCCGAATTCACTCCCCTCCCCCTCCCTCCTCCCTTTCGAAGGCCTGATACTCAAGTTAATGATTTGTGCATTTATCAGCCTTCACAGAAATCTCCCATTGACATTGTACAGTAATAAAGAAAAGCTTATTAATTCCCGCGCGTATAATTTAACTGCAGTTGCTTAATATTTCAGTTATTTGCTATAATATTTGAAAGGCTAAATTGCTACATTGTGAATAAAACGACTGTTCAACAGAATCGTACACAGCTGGATGTCGTTCGTGCTTTATTACTCGTGCCCAGGCCGAAGGCCGAGGCAGGAGTCTTAAATTGCAGATCGTCTTTTTTTGTTGTTGTTGTTGGTGGGGTTATAAAATGGAAGATGGAGACATGAAGTCTCACCACAAGAGAGATTACAAATCACAAACCAATCAGGAGGCACCGGAGGTCAAGCAGGGGCAAGTTCAGTTGTCAGTTGTCATAATCAATCACGTATATTAAAAATATATCTAGCTGACTACATGTAGTTCTCCAAATCTAAGTATGTTTTCTCGATGTTGGTCGTTTATACAAATTCTGAGCTGGCCCGGCGGTATTATGTTGTCGAGTGCCGGGCGATTCCAAATTCTGTATGTTCTACCGAGTCACCCAACAAATAACCAATTGATCCGACTATAATCGTTATCTCAGATCTAAACATTGAGCTAGAAATGTTTTTAGTCGTGAATACAGCTATGATGACGAAGCACAATCTGCAATCGAGTATGACTGTGAACGGGAATGATAAACACTAAAGCAACTCTTGCTAGACAGGTTTTACACATCTCGTAATTGGAGGGACGGAATATTCCCGGCCTATCTAATCAACGAGCTAATTCTGAATGGCTTGAGTTTCCCTGCCAGGATTGTCCTTTTTCCAAAAATACCTTTATAAAGTGGTTCACATAAAATTGTCTGGGGTGAGAATGAAAACGTGCGTGCCTCGGTCAGTTCAGTTCGTTCCAGGGGCCCGTTTCTCGAAGCGCGCGGTAACTTATCGGGCCGGTTAATCTACCCTTAGAATATAGTCATACTCACTCGACCAATCAGCGCCCAGCATTTGTGCGCTCTATATCTCATAAAGTAACTAATAGGACTTTAACAATGGACTCATTAGTATTCTCTATATAGAGAATACTAATAAAGCTCTTTGTTTTCTTTTGTTCCAAAGCCTTATTAGTATTCTCTATATAGGGAATACTAATGACTAACATAGAGAATACTAGAGTGCAAATATTATATCCATGAAAAACAGGAGGGACTTTTGTGTGCGCATGCGTCGCCACAGTCAGATGAATACAAGATGTACTCGACACAAGTTGTTTGGTTCCAATGTTTACAGTTTTTGCGGACGTATTACGAGAATTGTATGTACTGAACACGCAGAAATGAATTCTTAATGCTATCTTTGTGCCTTAAAGTTATTTCATTGATCGAAATATTAGAATATTATGCCTTTATTTGATATCAAATTCCTGTTCTTTTGCTGTGCTAAATACTCTATTTTGGACAACATGGCGGCCAGCTGACATGGAGTAAACAGTTTGTTGACGTTGCAAGCTCAGTCGCGAAGAAGATGTAAGGGAAAGTAAATACATTTAGTCAATTCTTATACATATGGAATGTATATTATTATATTTTAGCTTTCATCAACACCAAATCAACTTCAAATAAACGAAGATAAACTTGGGTACGATGTCTGGAATACTCAATTATCCCAATCTTTAAAGTTAGTTATCTCGAAATTGAGCCGAAATCTCCACAATTTCCACAACATAATTCATTAAAGTCATGTTTCCTGTTTTGAAAAATTCCAGTAACTTCTCTGGGAAAAATCGCTCGGTCGAAGATTTTCGACAATATCTTCGTCATAATTTGTAGAACGTGAATTAATCGTCAACACATTTATTATGGTATTCGTTTTATGGTAGGGCCTCTTCTGTCAGTGTTCCAATGTTCTTGTAATGTACCCATCCGAGGTCATATTTTTAGATATTATGCTGAGATCGGCCAAAGTGTAAACATTTTATTGAAGTGTAAAGTTTTGCATAAATTTCATTACTCAAAAATATACATTTTTTGCATATTGCTTCGGAAATCCAGCCCAAAACTCCACACAAATTTTATCATTTCATAGAACTATGTACCATATGCTTTCAGTATATGTTATTGAGATTGTTGGAAAAAATCGCCAGAAGAGATAAAATTACAGTTTTTCATGATAACAACAAAAATATCTTCATGGAAAGGTCGGGGAAGACATCTAAATTGTTTTCAAATTCGACGAAACTTTGCACAGGTAGAGTAAATAAATACCACAAGACACCAGGACAGTTTCAAGAATGTTGTCACAGTATTTATAGAAAAACAAATTAAGTTATAATCCACAAAATTCCAGCTTGGGCTTCCTGTGCCGTTCAATATCAAACAAAATACGAATTTTGTGAATAGCCAGTGTGCAGTGAAAAGCCAGAATTATATTAACATTTGACTATATTAAGCCTTTTTGTCGAACTCTGATGATCAAAATAGCAACAGAATAAAATATAGCGTTATTATTACTATAATCGCTTTTTGTGCTTCCGAAATTACGCTTTTATGGTCCAGCGGTTAAGCGCATGCTCATGCAAATTTCCCTCCTGTTTCCATGAAATAGTAGTAAAACTAGTAAAATGTTAATTAGTACTAAATGTTAGCGCATATTTCACGGATATAATATTTGCACTCTAATATATAACGTGTACTAAACTATATACAAAAAATAATATTCTACTACAATCTTATTTTAATCTTCAAATATACTATTCAAATATTATATCATAATCCAATAAATCGCTAAGCAGCTAGATTTATACATGAATACTGATACAGAAATACAGATCATAACTATACTAAACACTAAAGAAACGTAGCGAGTCACTTACTCTTCAAAATGAAATCACAAACGGGTTTCTCCATGTTCTACAAGAAGGGTAGATGTACGGATATTCATCAGTCATCCAAGTTTTCCGTATGATTCATGATTGCGATATAGTTAGCCCAATCTTTCAATATATTAAATGTCCACTTCGAGCTTGAGTTTTCTTTGGTGTTCATTATTTCTTTCGTTTTTCAATTTCGCCGTTCTAACAACTGGTTTGAAGAAACTTTGAGATTTCTGCTCTTCATTTCCACAACAAATATCGGTAACTGAAGTCACACACAACTGAACAGCTTTGCATACAGCAAGCGTATTTGCATTTGAAATCAGTATTCCTTTGGGAAAGCAACAGACATGCAGCCAAAGAATACTCTCGTGAGTATGACTATATTCTAAAACGGTTAGAGAATAAACACTCGTGCTTTATGGAATTTAGAGCGCCTCGCATTGATAGAAGGGCCACTCGGCGCTACGCGCCTCGTGGCCTTCTATCTGCTGCTCGGAGCTCTAAATCCCATAAAGCACTCGCGTTATTCTCTAACCCTTACTTAGAATATAGTCATACTCACTCGACCAATCAGCGCCCAGCATTTGTGCGCTCTATATCTCATAAAGTAACTAATAGGACTTTAACAATGGACTCATTAGTATTCTCTATATAGAGAATACTAATAAAGCTCTTTGTTTTCTTTTGTTCCAAAGCCTTATTAGTATTCTCTATATAGGGAATACTAATGACTAACATAGAGAATACTAGAGTGCAAATATTATATCCATGAAAAACAGGAGGGACTTTTGTGTGCGCATGCGTCGCCACAGTCAGATGAATACAAGATGTACTCGACACAAGTTGTTTGGTTCCAATGTTTACAGTTTTTGCGGACGTATTACGAGAATTGTATGTACTGAACACGCAGAAATGAATTCTTAATGCTATCTTTGTGCCTTAAAGTTATTTCATTGATCGAAATATTAGAATATTATGCCTTTATTTGATATCAAATTCCTGTTCTTTTGCTGTGCTAAATACTCTATTTTGGACAACATGGCGGCCAGCTGACATGGAGTAAACAGTTTGTTGACGTTGCAAGCTCAGTCGCGAAGAAGATGTAAGGGAAAGTAAATACATTTAGTCAATTCTTATACATATGGAATGTATATTATTATATTTTAGCTTTCATCAACACCAAATCAACTTCAAATAAACGAAGATAAACTTGGGTACGATGTCTGGAATACTCAATTATCCCAATCTTTAAAGTTAGTTATCTCGAAATTGAGCCGAAATCTCCACAATTTCCACAACATAATTCATTAAAGTCATGTTTCCTGTTTTGAAAAATTCCAGTAACTTCTCTGGGAAAAATCGCTCGGTCGAAGATTTTCGACAATATCTTCGTCATAATTTGTAGAACGTGAATTAATCGTCAACACATTTATTATGGTATTCGTTTTATGGTAGGGCCTCTTCTGTCAGTGTTCCAATGTTCTTGTAATGTACCCATCCGAGGTCATATTTTTAGATATTATGCTGAGATCGGCCAAAGTGTAAACATTTTATTGAAGTGTAAAGTTTTGCATAAATTTCATTACTCAAAAATATACATTTTTTGCATATTGCTTCGGAAATCCAGCCCAAAACTCCACACAAATTTTATCATTTCATAGAACTATGTACCATATGCTTTCAGTATATGTTATTGAGATTGTTGGAAAAAATCGCCAGAAGAGATAAAATTACAGTTTTTCATGATAACAACAAAAATATCTTCATGGAAAGGTCGGGGAAGACATCTAAATTGTTTTCAAATTCGACGAAACTTTGCACAGGTAGAGTAAATAAATACCACAAGACACCAGGACAGTTTCAAGAATGTTGTCACAGTATTTATAGAAAAACAAATTAAGTTATAATCCACAAAATTCCAGCTTGGGCTTCCTGTGCCGTTCAATATCAAACAAAATACGAATTTTGTGAATAGCCAGTGTGCAGTGAAAAGCCAGAATTATATTAACATTTGACTATATTAAGCCTTTTTGTCGAACTCTGATGATCAAAATAGCAACAGAATAAAATATAGCGTTATTATTACTATAATCGCTTTTTGTGCTTCCGAAATTACGCTTTTATGGTCCAGCGGTTAAGCGCATGCTCATGCAAATTTCCCTCCTGTTTCCATGAAATAGTAGTAAAACTAGTAAAATGTTAATTAGTACTAAATGTTAGCGCATATTTCACGGATATAATATTTGCACTCTAATATATAACGTGTACTAAACTATATACAAAAAATAATATTCTACTACAATCTTATTTTAATCTTCAAATATACTATTCAAATATTATATCATAATCCAATAAATCGCTAAGCAGCTAGATTTATACATGAATACTGATACAGAAATACAGATCATAACTATACTAAACACTAAAGAAACGTAGCGAGTCACTTACTCTTCAAAATGAAATCACAAACGGGTTTCTCCATGTTCTACAAGAAGGGTAGATGTACGGATATTCATCAGTCATCCAAGTTTTCCGTATGATTCATGATTGCGATATAGTTAGCCCAATCTTTCAATATATTAAATGTCCACTTCGAGCTTGAGTTTTCTTTGGTGTTCATTATTTCTTTCGTTTTTCAATTTCGCCGTTCTAACAACTGGTTTGAAGAAACTTTGAGATTTCTGCTCTTCATTTCCACAACAAATATCGGTAACTGAAGTCACACACAACTGAACAGCTTTGCATACAGCAAGCGTATTTGCATTTGAAATCAGTATTCCTTTGGGAAAGCAACAGACATGCAGCCAAAGAATACTCTCGTGAGTATGACTATATTCTAAAACGGTTAGAGAATAAACACTCGTGCTTTATGGAATTTAGAGCGCCTCGCATTGATAGAAGGGCCACTCGGCGCTACGCGCCTCGTGGCCTTCTATCTGCTGCTCGGAGCTCTAAATCCCATAAAGCACTCGCGTTATTCTCTAACCCTTACGTAAACTTCCCGATAAACTATAGTGGTGTTTCTCAAAGTGCGCGTTATTTTCGGACCCGTTAATTTTTGCGTTAATTCACGGGAAAGTTTACGGGTGCTCGCATGCTTGCGTTAACTTCCCGTAAACGAAAAAATGGCGGCCGGATATGGAGCAATTTGCTTCGGTCAATTTCGTCAAGAAAAAAGTTTTAAAGATCGGATTTCCCTCGATCGCGACTATAGGTTGTCTTCTCAAAGAATAAGATGGCTGGTGAATAAATTGTCGCCTGGGTTGAAGAGAAAAAACGAAGCGCAACTTCCCATTAAGTTGCGAAGTGCAGGTAAGACTTTCGACATCAAATCTACTTTTAAAATATATTGTCTATTCACATTGGACTTAAACTATTTTAGGTCGTTATCAGTTCCGTTTCTCATTGATATTTCAATGTAGTTGATTGATAAACATGTCCATAACGTACTTCAGTCACTTACAGACCTTTCAGAGAAAATTCGACAAATACTTCGTGTTGTGAAACCGTACAACTGCGCATGCTTCATTTATAGCTTGAACTATATATCAAATTCTATATCCAATCACGTACATTTTTGCTTGCAAATGAACTGCCGTACTAACGAAATAAAGGAATATATAAACAAAATGAAAATATTTGTATACTTACAGACCCTTACAGATATATACATATTGGTATATTTAGATCTTATTTGGGTTTTTTCCCGTAATACGGGTGATATTTTACGAGTCGCGAATGTATTTTTTCGAGTCCCGAAGGGACGAGGAAAAATGCGAGTAACGAGTAAAATATCAGCCCGTATTACGGGAAAAACCCAAATAAGTTATTTATTATACCGACTTTGAACGAAAACATAATTGTCCGTTTTTGAGTAAATTTATCTAATAATTATTTCAAAACCTTTCAAGGTCCGCGCGCTCTTTTACAATGATGAATCGCTCGCGCACGGAGCCAGCGCGCGCTTGAAACGGTTTTTCTTTCAAACTTTATCCTTGCTTTTGGATGATTTTTTGACTTTGTTGTTGTAAAAAAGAAACCGCAAGCGGTTTTCCATTGTCTGTACTCTTATTGACAATGGATTTGACGTCACAAAATGTTCAAAACTTTGCAGTGAAACCAGTTTTAGAACTATGGTAATACGGCTTTTAGAACTATGGTAATACGGCTTTAGAACTATGGTAATGGTAATACGGCTCCATATTTTTCGAGTTCTCTTTAGCTTGACCTTATAAGGTAATATTACGTAATAGTAGTATAATAACAATGTATTATTTACCTTTTGAATTATTTCTCTTGGTAGATAAAAAATAAATAAATAAATAAATAAATAAATATAAAGTAAATAAATAATAAATAAATATAAAATAAATGAATAATAAATAAATATGAAGTAAATAAATAATACATAAATATAAAATAAATAAATAAATATAAAGTAAATAAATAATAAATAAATATAAAATAAATAAATATGAAGTAAATAAATATAAAATAAATAAATAAATATAAAGTAAATAAATAATAAATAAATATAAAAATAAATAAATAATAAATAAATATGAAGTAAATAAATAAAAAAATACAAATTCAGTCACTGAAATGTTGTTGGTTTCAGGGAACAATGGCATCATTCTATGAAATTGCTGGCTTCCCCAGGATTATTGGAGCCATTGATGGAAGCCTGATCCCAATAAAGGCTCCAAACAAGGAGGAATACCCGGCTTTATGTGTGCCACAAAGGCTTCCATGCCATAAATGTCATGGCTGTTTGTAATGCAGATCTTGTGTTTACAAATGTCTTCAGCTAAGTGGCATGGGTCCACACACGACTCTGACATTTTCAATACCAGCGAGTTGCAATACCATTTAGAAAATGGTGGTGGAAGGGATGGCTGGCTGCTGGGTGACAGGGGTTATGCCCTACAGCCCTACCTAATGACCCCTTTCAGACCAGCAAATGTTGTAACAGAGCCAGAGAAACGGTACCAATCAAGTCATACCAAGACAAGGAACACCATTGAAAGATGCTTTGGTCTATGGAAGCAACGGTTCCGTTGTGTAGATGTTTCGGGTGGGGCGATGCAGTTTGAACCAAGTCGTTACTGCAGGATCATTTTGGCAATTGCAGTTCTGCACAACATGTGCCTTAAAGACAACACTGATTTGCCTTTAGGTGCAGATGTTGTTGTGGAACAGGATGGTGCCGAAATGGGAGCTCTTCAGGATGTCAACACTCAGGCGGGAAGTCAAGTGAGAGCACGTTTAATAAATGATGTATTTACCTAATAATTCTAGGTAAATATTATCCATCTATAGCACGTCTTAAAAATATTACATTTAACATGGTGATATGTTACATATTTACATTGATTGTCCCCCAGATTGGGAATTAGGGATCTATTGTATGACTTGTTCAGTTAATTGTCACCAAAGTCATCTTGCATGTGATTAATGTCCCACTTGAAAGAAGTTTTACCACAATCTATGAATTTCTCGCATTTTGATTGGTTGAGAGCCGTGGTAAATAGGAGTACATACCACAGTATTACGTCATAAGTCGATCGTCTGATGCAAAAATTTTAATTTTGGCAAAGGAAAAACATGTTTTCAGCTACATATTTTACAGTGACTAAGAGTACATACCGAACTGACTATCGTAAATCACAACCATAGTTCGTACCAAGCCAAATATTTCATCAGTTGCAACTACATTCTCCACAGTTTGTTCTTTGTTCAAGTAAAAACTGCTAGATCTATCGTATCGATGCTTATAGATTCACGGTGATAAAAGTGCATTTGTTTACTTTTGGACACTGATAATAAATCCACCACTTGAGAAAACCCACAGACCATCAAAGATTCCGCTGAAGTACTGTTCTCTAACGTTATAATTTCATATTTTTCAAGACATGTTCACCACGACCTCGTGCTTTTCTCCATT
This sequence comes from Actinostola sp. cb2023, assembly GCA_033675265.1. Taxonomy (NCBI): domain Eukaryota; kingdom Metazoa; phylum Cnidaria; class Anthozoa; order Actiniaria; family Actinostolidae; genus Actinostola; species Actinostola sp. cb2023. The sequence goes on along the minus strand of JAUJYZ010000950.1, from coordinate 14,327 downwards.
GACTACATTTTCCAGATTTTAGTCTTTAAAGTATTTTTCGGCTTTGTTGACTGTCAAAAGGCATTTTTCAGATTTCACGCAATAACCAGGCACAAGGTGAAGCTTTCCCCACTGATAAATAATTATCTGAGAGTTTCTTTCAGACTTGAAAACTTTGATTTTGAACTGATTTTGAACCAAATTCGGCTACACCTCGTGAGTACATAACATTTTAATATCATGGTAAATAAGAGGACATATATAGAGTGCAAACCATATGTCCGTGAAATAGTACTATTACTAAATAGTACTAAATAGTGTTATCTCCATTGTTTTCTATTGTTTCATCAGTGCTATTTAGTACTAATTAGTTAGTACTGTTTCACGGACATATGGTTTGCACTCTACTAGCCATCGTAAATTAGTTAATTACACATGTATTAGCTATTAGAAAATAGAATGAAATTGAAATGAATTTAGACCCCATCCACACTTATTCTATTCTACTCCAAACATTAGTAAATTTTGTGTGTATATAGAGACAGCAAAAATCCAAACTGATTAGCAATTTAACAATTTATTAGAATATAGTCATACTCACTCGACCAATCAGCGCCCAGCATTTGTGCGCTCTATATCTCATAAAGTAACTAATAGGGCTTTAACAATGGACTCATTAGTATTCTCTATATAGAGAATACTAATAAAGCTCTTTGTTTTCTTTTGTTCCAAAGCCTTATTAGTATTCTCTATATAGGGAATACTAATGACTAACTTAGAGAATACTAGAGTGCAAATATTATATCCATGAAATAGTTAGCTAACTAAATAGTACTAATAAATAGCACCAAATGCTTTATCATTGTTGTCTACTCAGTAGTAAAACTAGTAAAATGTTAATTAGTACTAAATGTTAGCGCTTATTTCACGGATATAATATTTGCACTCTAATATATAACGTGTACTAAGAAAAAACTATATACAAAAAATATTATAATACAATCTTAGTTTAATCTTCAAATACTATTCAAATATTATATCATAATCCAATAAATCGACAGTTATTTGGATTCGTTAAGCAGCTAGATTTATACATGAATACTGATACAGAAATACAGATCATAACTATACTAAACACTAACGTAGCGAGTCACTTACTCTTCAAAATGAAATCACAAACGAATTTCTCCATGTTCTGCAAGAAGTGTAGCTGTAGTTCTCCGTATGATTATTGCGATATAGGTAGCCCAATCTTTCAATATATTAAATGTCCACATCGTGCTTGAGTTTTCTTCGGTGTCCATTATTTCTCTCGTTTTTCAATTCCGTCCGTTCTACTGGTTTGAAGAAACTTTGAGATTTCTGCTCTTCATTTCCACAACAAATACCGGTAAATTCTAGCGTTGCAAGCTTCGTATTTTAAAAAAAGCCTCAAGCTTCGGATATTCATCTTCACTCCACTGAAGTCACACACAACTGAACAGCTTTGCATAAGCGTATGTGCATTTGAAATCAGTATTCCTTTGGGAAAGCAACAGACATGCAGCCAAAGAATACTCTCGTGAGTATGACTATATTCTAAAACGGTTAGAGAATAAACACTCGTGCTTTATGGAATTTAGAGCGCCTCGCATTGATAGAAGGGCCACTCGGCGCTACGCGCCTCGTGGCCTTCTATCTGCTGCTCGGAGCTCTAAATCCCATAAAGCACTCGCGTTATTCTCTAACCCTTACATAATTTAACAATTATTTGCCGAAGGCGAAGTGATTATCGGTGAATATTCACCAAGACGAAGTCGACGTGAATATTCACCATAAATCACAGAGCCTGAGGTGAATAATTATTGTTTTAGTATAATTTTAGACTTGAATATCAGAGATCAGAAAAGACGAAATTCAGGATTTAAAAAAACGTTTTTTTAGTACTTCGATCTACATTCGTAATTTTACCTCCGCTCTCGACCAGTGATTATTATCACATAATCACTGGTCACTTGACCAATCACAGCGTGCGAAACTCTATATTCAAGTCTAACATTATACTAAATTAAGTGATATTCAAGTTCTCTCTCTATTTCAGTACCTGTGTTAGGTGCCTTCAATATCTCCAGCTCAAGCTTCAGTTTTTCAGTTTTTAGCTTATAATAATAAGTGGCTGTTTCAAAGTACAAAAAAGTATCAAAGAATCAGATTGGTATAATTAAAAGGATTGGAATGTGTTCAATAAATGTTCTAAAAGATAAGAAAGCGGAGTTAAAGAACTTACTTCCATATGTACATCAGATAGGGTTTTCTTGATCTTCGTTTTAGGTCTGCAGCTTTCCAATGGGGGCAAAACTTCCTAATAAATTGATCAAACAATAAACCCTATGAAAATATGTTTATTTATTTATTATTATCAATTATGGGTTAATTAAAAAGTAATTTCTAAATAAATAAAATAATGCATCTAAACCAACCATGCAAGAGAGCTAATGGGTTGACGGCAGTCTTTATTAATGATATTATAACAATAATATCTTTACAAAACAAGACATATGACATTTCTATCTACCGGTAGTATATATATGAAGTTCATACAGTTTATACCGGTATGTGATTATGAAATGTACATCTTACAATTCATATATTATGAAATGTACATCTTACATATTCATATATTTAAGGAATGGTCAACGCTTAGCGTGCGTCCATCGAGTTATTGAGCACGCGGGAAGTTACATGCACTCAAGTGCATTAAGGCCTGGGTTTCAAAATGGCTGCCGTTTATTTGATGAGGGGGTAGTCTTTCTCCTTGTCTTTGTAATCATTTACCTTAAAACTTTGACAAATAATATATAGCCACGACCTTATCAAAAATTTCAATACAGTTTCCATGAAAACCTGGTATGTGACCTTTGAACTCTAATTGAAATATCATTTTATAAAATCCTTCTGCATTATAGTAGAGTGTTTTCATATGTCTGATATTTTTATGGATATGAATAGGGAGTAAGTCATTACTTATAACCCCAATGAGGACGGTGAAGAAAAATATTTTTAACAATCTTAATTTGAAAGTATCATATTTCATTTCAGCCTAAATCAGCCTTACCGATAATATTTGCAATTGTCCTCATTTGATATATATACTATGGACTAACTCTGATTCACTTGTATAACAATTTCCTGCATAGTAAAACGCTTTAATATGATGCAGGAGGCTTTTATATTAATTATTTAAATCAGAGTTCAAAGGTCACATTCCATATTTCCATGGAAACTATCATGTGTAATTGTGAACATCGTGGCTATATTGTAATTGCCAAAGTGTTAAGAAGAAATATTACAAGGAGAAAGAATTAGACTACCCCCTCTTGAATTGCGGCCGCCATTTTGAAAAGTTTGAGACCCAGGCCTTAAGGTGGCTGGACTGGGTTTTTTAGGTGGCGTTACCTTCCATGTTTGAACGGAAAATTCGTTGCTGCTGACAAGCTAATTTAAAATCAATTTTTTGTACCAAGTCTAGAGATAGATTAAAGTTTGCCATGATACTGTTTGATCATGATCGGAGTTATTCTAGCGCCAAAATGACGTTATTACGCTTTTTGAATAAATTCGATTTTCAGAGAGAGTAGAGTTTTGTTTAAAAAATTGTCTTCAAGACATAAAGTTCACATGGTCGTCTTCAAGTTTACGAAGTTTCGATGATTTCTATGGAAGCGTTTGCAAATAGATCGAATCGGAACTTTTTGGTAACGAATTTGTAAACAACCCTAAACAATTGTGTCGGGTGCCCGAAAACTTCGCTTTACGGACTATAAGTAAACTTCCTTTGAGCTCATATTGTTCTGCAACCTTTTCGGGATTCCTTTTAGGAAACGGTAAGAAATCGCTTCATTCGATTTCGAAAAATACGAGTTCCAGTAAAGATATGCATTTTGTCTTTTGTCAAGGATTTCACTTGTCTTTACTGAAAGGGGTAAAAACTGAAAAATCCGGTGATGAATTTTTCTCTAACTACCAAGTCAATTAGTTTAGATAGCACATTCATCAACTCTGAAGTTTCAAGTTCATTGAAACACTTTAACACGGTCAAATATTTTTTCTCAAATCCGAAGACTTTTGCATGCCCATTTCCAGAATATGACAACCGCATCTAGTTGTGTTATGTTTTCTTTGTCATGCATCTCTATTGTGCAGAATACTTGCTAAAGTTGTGCATTCCAACACACCATGCATTCCATGCACCGCCTGACTACCTTCCGAGTCCCGTCGAGTATGATAATATAATAATATAATACAATTGTGTGACAATGCCCATATCCGAGATACCGAAGGGATTCGGAAGGCAATCAGGCGGTGCATGGAATGCATGGTGTGTTGGAATGCACAACTTTAGCAAGTATTCTGTACAATAGAGATGCATGACAAAGAAAACATAACACAAATAAGATGCGGTTGTCATATTCTGGAAATGGGCATGCAAAAGTCTTCGGATTTGAGAACAAATATTTTACCGTGTTAAAGTGTTTCAATGAACTTGAAACTTCAGGGTTGATGAATGTGCTATCTAAACTAATTGACTTGGTAGTTAGAGAAAAATTTATCACCGGATTTTTCAGTTTTACCCCTTTCAGTAAAGACACGTGAAATCCTTGACAAAAGACAAAATGCATATCTTTACTGGAACTCGTATTTTTCGAAATCGAATGAAGCGATTTTCTTTCCGTTTCCTAAAAGGAATCCCCGAAAAGGTTGCAGAACAATATGAGCTCAAAGGAAGTTTACTTATAGTCCGTAAAAGCGAAGTTTTCGGGCACCCGACACAATTGTTTAGGATTGTTTACAAAATTCGTTACCAAAAAGTTCCGATTCGATCTATTTGCAAACGCTTCCATAGAAATCATCGAAACTTCGTAAACTTGAAGACGACCATGTGAAACTATATGTTTTGAAGACAATTTTTTAAACAAAACTCTACTCTCTCTGAAAATCGAATTTATTCAAAAAGCGTAATAACGTCATTTTGGCGCTAGAATAACTCCGATCATGATCAAACATATATCATGGCAAACTTTAATCTATCTCTAGACTTGGTACAAAAAATTGATTTTAAATTAGCTTGTCAGCAGGCAACGAATTTTCCGTTCCGTAACGCCACCTAAAAACCCAGTCCAGCCACCTTAAGGTACCAGGGGACCTTCGTGACCACTGTTCACTGAAAGCCGCGTAGCGCGCTAACCACTCGTCCAACATGTACAAAAGTATACAATTTCTTAAAGCTGAATAAATGCAGATTCTAAATATGCTGGAGATTATTTCCTATTTTGTAAATATTTTTTGTTATTGCACATTTTAGAAAATTCGACCGGCCTTGTTCAAAGAGAATTGTGCACGCGGGAATTCAATCGATTGTTTAACGGAAAGTGCCATTGTAATGAGCACACTTTGTTCTAAAAAACCGTGTCTCCGATTTCCGATAAACGAGATATTTGCTGTCAAAGTTCAATAATGTGTTTTTAAAAGATTTACACATAAATCATCAAATAACTTTTAAACGAGGTAACGTATCAAAAATCGGAGACACGGTTTTTTAGAACAAAGTGTGCTCATTACAATGGCACTTTTCGCTTAGAAATCGATTGAATTCCCGCGTGCACAATTCTCTTTGAACAAAGCCGGTCGAATTTTCTAAAATGTGCAATAACAAAAAAATATTTACCAAATAGGAAATAATCTCCAGCAAATTTAGAATCTGCATTTATTCAGCTTTAAGAAAATGTATACTTTTTATACATGTTGGACGAGTGGTTAGCGCGCTACGCGGCTTTCAGTGAACAGTGGTCACGAAGGTCCCCTGGTACCTTAATGTACTTGAGTGGGAGAGCACGAGAGAAGCGTAACAGTTGCTGGAGGCGTAGCCGAGAGCAACTCTAGCTCCACGAGCCTGTGCTCTCCCAAATTCCCGCATGCTCCATAACTCGATGGACGCACAGCTAAAGCGTTGACCATTTCTTTTATAACATAGTCACTGCAATTTCAAATAAAACAATTTGATTTTCCGATTGATTTCATGATCAGAGCGTGCGCGCTATGACGATGACGTGAGCGTGTGTCCGTGGCCATAGCGTTTGTCCGTGGGCTTACGGACACACGCTAACCAACCAATCAGAGCGCGCGTTATATCATACCTACAGTGTGGTAAAATATGAAATGTACATCTTACATATTCATAAATGTACATCTTACAATTCATATATATTATGAAATGTACATCTTACAATTTTAATATTATAAAACAATAATGGTAGAATCAAGATACATGTATTTTACATATTTACCTTGATTTCAAAGTCATCATGACCTCTAGCTCCACAAGATGGCAAAGCAGGACTTTCCTTTGAAAAAAAGAAAATATGTAAATTCAAATTGTTAATTGATTGAAATGAACAAAAAGACAGTTCAACTTTAAATATTATTATTATTATTATTATTATTATTATTATTATTATTATTATTATTATTATTATTTATTATTATTATTATCAAACATACATTGTATCCAGAGTCATTTATTTGTGAAACGCTTAAAAGGTGATTAAAATTGTCTATGGTATATATATATATATGCACACCCTCAGGGGGGTGGGGTCCCCCTGATCCCGGGGTGTGACCTCATGCCCTAAGACAGTAATATGTAAGGGAATAACTAGTTACATTTCATATAATCATACATGTATACATGCATGTATATACTGTATATGAAGTTAATGTGCATGTACTAGATATAAAATGTCACATCTCATGTTCTTGTAAACCTATTATTGTTATATTATTATTATTATTATTATATTATTATTATTATTATTATTATTATTATTATTATTGTTATTATATTATTATTATTGTCTTAAAAGACTTCCAGTCAGCCCATTAACTCTAGCATGGTTGGCTTAGACATACCTGAAATTCAGAAAGACATGAGTCCAACATTGTGTCACTCAAAGATTGAGGATCAATGATACATGCAGTGAAGGGTCTTTTATAACTTGAACCAGCTAAAAAGAGAAGTCAATAATGAGGACCATTAATACTAAATGTAAGTTACCAGTCCCTTTGAGGGTTGATCCTTGCTAAATTGTCAATATAATACTGATAGAATTAACCCTGCTTTACAGACACCCACTTAATATGGGCGCCCACTTATTGTAGACATGCAGCTGTCCTAACAAAATATATAGTGACACAATAGCACTTTTAAATTTCTTGATGGTGTCAGCCATATTCTAAACTTATAAAGGATGTAATGTGGCTCATGAACTGATTTCCCATCCATTCTTGCAGTCTCAGCTTCTATGATTTATGATTTTCAACCCGACAACGATTATACAATTAGCTACATGATATAAATATCAAAATGAAACAATAGAAAACATGGTTTAAATGCTTGCACACTATAGTATATACTTCTAAACTTATAAAGGATGAAAAAGGATGAAAACTACCTTTTGCAAAAGTGTCAATCCGTCCAGAAATTCCATTTATTGCTTCTGGACCTAGGATGTCTGCAATGTTTTGGTCACATCACACTGAGAGATTGACATGTTAGACCAGTATCTTGATTATCAATCTTAAAGTAAAAACATTTATTGTCCGACAAAATGTTATTTATTTATTGTTGGGTTGCAACTGGTGTTTATCATTGTATTAGTGTCTCTTGTTTAATTTAAAAGTTCATCCAACAAAATTATTATAATAGCTATCATATCTCTTGATACTCTAGGGACACTTGAAACCCAGCAATATGAATGAGATTCCTGCAATTCAGAAAAAAAATTACCTCATCGGGTAAAACCCCATTTCCAGTTGTCCTGATTCTCCTGATTTCTTCGTTCTTTTTGCCGTTCTTTCTTTCTTTTTTACTTGAGAAGTCATGTCTTCCCATCTCTTTTTCACCTGAATTTTAATTAACAAATAAAAAAGTTTTGTTTTAATTCTTGCCAAACATGTTTTTTTACAAATAGTGTATAGGGTGAGGGGCCTTTTATATTTTGACAAGACGCTCAATGAGCGTACACTCGGGCATTATTACAAGGACAATGTCAGTTGCGTGACGAGGGACCTGACAATGACTGACAGTTGCGTGACGAGGGAGACTATGTTTACTGTATATGTGTCGGTGAGCATAGATAAAGATTTCCGAATCGTACGTCCATAGGACGTACTTGGAACGTCCAGTTGAGGTTCATATGGTCAGATCAGGTTCTGATAACGTTTTTGGTTTCTTCGTTGTCGCAGAGGAAAGTCGGTCAAATAAAAGGACTCAAAAATCATTCCCGAACTTCGCCGTTTTTTAAACATCCAGTCGATTCAGACTATGATGTGACGGGAGCAATTTTAGAATACCCCGTCACTATATCAAGCTCTTGATTATATCTATCAATATATTTATCAGAAATGTGTTTCATTTTATTGTCGGGAAAAAAAAACGGGTTTCTGAAACCACGACGTGACGGCAGTCATGCAGCAAGCACAGCTTCATTATCTGCTGAGTAATCTTGAAACTCGAATAATTTTCAGACGGCTCATGTGTCATATGCATGAGCCGTCTGAAAATCAGGCTACGAAGCTACTGTCTCTGCCTATAAATTTCGGAATTCATGCCTTCAATGTGTCCGAAAATCAGTCCGAAACCCTTCACAATGACGAACGGCGGGTGTGACATATGTGAGAGGAGCGTTTCTTTCCTGCAAGTTGGATACATAAAAGTGTTACGTTCGAAGATATGCCCAAATTTCGTCCATTGACCTTGCTCAGTCCATGGCGTTGATGAAGTTTTGAAGTACGAATTTTACGATTCCTTTTCCTTCTGAATGTTTCAAACATGGAATAAAATAAACTTCAATCATTATATTTCTCAGAAATGTGTTTCACTTTATTGTTGGATACTTTTTAAACGGGTTTTTGAAACCACGGCGTGACGGCAGTCATGCAGCAAGCACTGATCCCGAATTTCGTACATTGACCTTGCTCATGTAAAACAATGATTATATGATCGTGTTTAAAAGGAAGTGATCGATGGATTGCCTTCGCCAGTACAATTGGATCATTTGGGAGCAGTGTGCATTATACGTTATGTCACACCACACGCTTCACGACTTGATTAAAAGAAACAATCACGTGCACCATTTATACGCTTTTCACGCTGCTTTGCTCATCGTAAATCCATTCAGAACTAGGAATTTCATTCAGTCCGAGCAAGGGAAGCACGGCAGAAACTGGGCCTGCCTGTGGCGATGTCGCGTTTTCAGCGGTTTTTGAAACACAATACCTGGATGCTGTATATGCATATTGGATAACAATCAACAAATAATTTGCGCGCGCGGGCTCATCAGTATATTGGGATAACTGTGGCTAATGCTGACGTTTTTGAGGTTTTCCACAATTCTTGATCGCGCAGGCTCATCAATTTCACTCACTACTGAATAAATATAAGCTACAGAAGTAAAGTGACGGGGAGTGAAACTTTTGTATGACCCTTTTGTAAGATTGAGTCCGCGTAACTCTGATTTTTGATAACAATGGTTCATTTGTTTACGTTGCTAGGAACAGCCCGGGTTTTTGTACGTAGCAAAACATGGAGGCCATTACGGTTTTGCACGAACAGTTTCGTCTCTTCGTTATTTGCTAGGGAGAAAAACATGGATGGCGAATGGAAGATGCGACGACGCGAATATTGTGTACCATCGTAAGGTCTGTAAATATATGGTCCGAGCGAAAGTGACCATATATTTTGGACTCCTCGTAGTGAAGCTCGACAGCTCCTTCACATGTATTTAATTGGCGACTTTATTTTATTTTTTTGTACAGTGTACACACAGTCCGTCGATGTGGGTCGCCGCATGTAAGTGGTCTCTTCGTTGATGCTGTCAGGAAACACTCCCTCACGATGGAAGGGTCGACCTTTCTCTCCAGTCTTCCTCGTTTATGATTTAACCAGTTCGGACGTAACGCAGTGCTAGATTTGCCTTAATAAAACACGCTTTTCCTGACTCCTTTCTTTCTCAAAATGACAATGCCGTACCCTTGTACTTGCTGAAATGTGCACCATGTGCTAACCGTTCAAGGGACATACATGATATGTAAATTTCGTGCAGAATCAAAAGCCGGGAGGCTACTAACGCGTACGTGGCAAATTTATTTCTAGGTTCGAAATGTTCATGCGTAGTGTTTTGGATTTGACAAAGACTCTCAAGGGAGGGGAGGGAGAGTAATGTTTGTATAGTTGTCATCGATTAAATACTGAAACATAATAACGTTACGAGGGTCATGTTACAAAGGATATTGCATGATTCGCCAAGGGTGGTTCTCTACATTGGCACGTGATGAAGATAACTATCACATGTATTTAGTTTCGACTCCCCGTCATTTTATAACTGACGTTACGTTTTCTTTGTTTATGAGCCCGCGCTATCATATTGTGGATTGTAGCACAGTGCAAAAAAGTCAGAGTTGGGTGTTATAAATCGGCGGCCTACTTGGGCACGAGTATGATTAGTGATCGTGTTTAAAAGCGATGGCTTGCCTTCGCCATACAACAGGATTCCCAATTTACTGATGAGCCACAACACGCTTCATGCACGACTTGATCAAAAACCATGCGCGGTGACGACAGTGTTCGTTTACCATTTAACGCGTCATCACGCTGCAGGCATCCCAAAGTCCATGCCGTGCTAGGAAGCATTCAGTCCAAGCAAGGGAGCTCGGCAGAAACTGGGCTGACTGTTTTTGATGACGTTTTCGGTTTTTGATTTCATTGCTGCGCGAAATCATCGAATATATTGGGATCCATGTGAATGCTGACAAGGTAATCGCAATAAGATCGCGAACCCGCATCATTCATTTTGGGACAGAAATGTGGCTGCTTAAATAAGTGACGGAGTGAAACTTGTAGACCCTTTCGACTGAATCCGCGTCAGATTGCTAGGAACGCATTTTTTTTGAACGATCGATACGATCAAAAACTCTTCGCATTACTGTGTACCAGTGTGGAGCCCCGTTACCCCAAAACATTTGTCCCAGCAGGATAGCTGTGATATGTTTACCTAAGGTTACTAGTTCGCAAGCCAATAGTCTTTGGTCCAAAAGGTTCGTTCTATGACACATTAATCACCAGACAATTCTGTTACACAACATGATAAACCTTGCGGAAAGTCATCTTTGACGAGTTTAAGTGAAGCTCAAGTATCCTTCATGTATTTAATTCTTTTTTTAGCTTTTTTGTACATTGTTCACTGTTGGGTCGTTGTGTGGGTCGGCAAAATGTCACCTGATGCTGTCAGGGTAAAACATTCGTCGAGTACATTCTCCAGTTTGCTCGTCTACTGATTTGCCAGTTAAATGTAACGATAGGCTAGATTGCTGCAATAAAATTCTTTTTTCTACTCGACTACTTTCTAAAATGACAACTATAAATCGCAGCTGCTCAAAGTACATTTAACTGTTCAAAAGACAACATTTTTCAAAAACAAACGCAGAAGGCAAAGCCGGAAGCTGATGTTCGGGTACGGAAAATTGATATTCTAGAAATGTAAATGTTTTGACTGAAAGACTCTCAAGGGAGGGGATAATAGTAATCGCAAGGGCTGAACAACTCGATTAACTTAATCAAAAGTAACGCTAAAAAGGCATGTTATTTGTAGCGACACCTGATGATTCTCGATATCTATGGGTAGAGCATTGAACGTTTGATCAATATTTCACTCCCCGTTCATATTAATTACTTTACGTTTCTTGTTTATTGAATAGCTATCATATTGAATAACCGCAAAAACGTCAGGTGTGAAACACAGGAATCACAATTAATGATGAGCCCGCGCGCGCTAAAATCAGTAAATATAAATCGCTTGCTAGCAAAACGCGTCCCACCACAGGCAGCCCAGTTTCTGCACCGCTGTAGCTTGGTCCACAGCTCCGCTTATTATTTGGCTGTTTTAAGTTTTGCTTCGGATTTCATTTGCCTCGAAATTCAAAATTCGAATATATCGGGGATCGCTTCAAGAATAAAAATATCGAAGGAACCGCATTTTTTGGGACAGAGGTAGCTTGCTTTCTTATCTGCCCCGAGTAATCTTGGAGCTCGATGCGATCAGACTATACTTCGCATTTGGGGAACTCCCTTCCCTGATTGCATCTATAGCTCCATTGTAGCCGATTGTAGCCATAACTTCCACAATAACTTTGGAGAAACTCCAGTTCTCCTCATCCATGTTGGCAAACGAACGACACAGGAAGCCCAACACTGAAAATATATGTTGGGATCCCTGTGCACCTCCCTCTCTGCGGGTGCCCGCCATCTTGCGGGACGCACACACAGGGCGCCCAACATAATACGGTACGTTACATAGAATAATGGTAACAAACTTCTTCAAAGTGTCAAATGTATTTTTAACAGTCGTTTCGGGCATAGCCCTTCATCAGGAAGCTAAGCTCGCAGCTCCCTTCACAGGGAGCCCGCGCGCTCTATCACAGGAAACCCATAAAAAGACACGCGCATACAAATATCCTTTTATTTATTATATTAAAGTAGGTTCAGAAACAATGGTTGGACTGCCTGTTCGCAGGCTACAGTGCCTTCGATTTTTCGCTAGAAAGCTGAGAAGGGTCTGGGTAAGAGAATGAATACAGGGGCGTAGCGTACGTACAATTTAAAATACTTAAAATATAAATATAATAAGAAACATAATTTTTTTTTAAAGCATGAAATCTAAGACAAAATCTTCACAGCTGAATCAGTTTAAACTTCCTGAAAACTACTCACAGAAGGCAGGAAAATGCTATTTTGGAGACCCTATACCTCAAAATGCGAGCATCGGCCCCGCATCCCGGCCCTACGAGCTCGCGTCTTCGCCGCTCGTCAGATTGTGTCCCCAATAAATTTTCCCTTGCAGTCAGTCATTGTAGGCATGTATAATAATAATTGTAGTTAGTATTGTCTCAAAACAAAACAAATGCCAAAAAACTGCTTCGCCTCGGGATTTCTAGATTTCTAAATTTTCAGGGAGGCATGCCCCATCACCACCCTAGAAGCTCACGCCTTCGGCGTTCATTGCTATGTGCGTACATTGGGAAAAAAGCACGCTACGCTCCTGGAATATAGCACTGAACTGAGCAGTACTGAAAATAAACCAATAATGTTGGGATTCCTGTGGTATATTAAAATGACCATGATCCCTTGCGGCAGTTGTTGCACGTGATGGAAGGTGACAAGTGAATACTGTAGCCAGTGTAGGTGAAGTCAGAAGATTTTTCGAAGCTGTGGGATGTGTTTGACGTCGTTTTGAAGGTAAAAAGACTCGAAATACTGCGAAAATGACAGAACTGAAGGACTTATGTTCGCTCTATACTACTGTAGATACAATAATTTCTCTTTATTCAGTTGATAATGTTATTTTTCAGGGTGATTGTTGAAACATGGCGTCTAGTTCTTCATAATCAAAGCTGTGGGTTGTGTTTGACGTCGTTTTGAAGGTGAAAAGACTCGAAATACTGCTAAAATGACAGAACTGAAGGACTTATGTTCGCTCTATACTACTGTAGAAACAATAATTTCTCTTCATTTTTTTCAGGTCAATTGTTGGAACCGTTTCTTGACGTGATAACGTGTTGGCATGTGCAGGCTGACTCAGTGACTGACATGATCCACTGACAGACGAGCAGATATTCGGTAAAAAAAAAAAACCTGTACAATCGACAATTCGATGTCTGTAAAGACTAGTTGATGGTAAAATACGTCTCTGGTATCAGGTATGGAATTTTTTTAGGCTCAATGGTAACTGAGTAATGTAAAACTAATATATCAGGCTAATGCGGGGGTTAGTGTGCAATTTGCAAAACGTAGGACAGAGATCATGTTTATAAAATGGTATTGTTTACAATATTCTTGAAGTTCTTAATTCTATTTGAAAACCAAATTCTCATGATCGTTAAGGCACGGGTCTCAAAACATTTCAAAAATGGCGGCTTTTAAAACAAAGAGGTAATGGTCCTATTTATTTTCCTTTTTTGTGATTATTCACATGACCTTTGACAATGTGCGTCCAATAATTAAATACTGAAAGAGTATGAAAAACTGATTCGATAGGCATAATATATAAGACAAGTTGTGCTGAATAATGTCCATTGCTGTTGGGAAATACTATGACCTTTATACGTGCGAGCATACATTTTACATAAGAGAAGTCTGTGATGAATATTGTCCATGCGATTGGAATACTATTACCTTTTTATGATAGTTATATAGCTAATTGCATAATCATTGTCCGGGGTCGAAAATCATGAACACTATGGCCACAGGAATTCTGGGA
>JAUJYZ010000050.1:0-102733 GCA_033675265.1 Actinostola sp. cb2023 | reverse complement strand
ACCAGTTACTAATCCACACACAGTTACTAAGATATCCACACACCAGTTACTAAGATATCACACACCAGTTACTAAGATATACCACACACCAGTTACTACGATATCCACACACCAGTTACTAAGATATACACACACCAGTTACTATAGATCCACACACCAGTTACTACGATATCCACACACCAGTTACTAAGATATCCACACACCAGTTACTAAGATATCCACACACACAGTTACTAAGATATCCACACACCAGTTACTAAGATATCCACACACCAGTTTACTAAGATATCCACACACACCAGTTACTAAGATATCCACACACCAGTTACTAAGATATACACACACCAGTTACTAAGATATCCACACACCCAGTTACTAAGATATCCACACACCAGTTACTAAGATATCCACACACCAGTTACTAAGATATCCACACACCAGTTACTAAGATATCCACACACCAGTTACTAAGATATCCACACACCAGTTACTAAGATATCCACACACCAGTTACTAAGATATCCACACACCAGTTACTAAGATATCCACACACCAGTTACTAAGATATCCACACACCAGTTACTAAGATATCCACACACCAGTTACTAAGATATCCACACACCAGTTACTAAGATATCCACACACCAGTTACTAAGATATCCACACACCAGTTACTAAGATATCCACACACCAAGTTACTAAGATATCCACACACCAGTTACTAAGATATCCACACACCAGTTTACTAAGATATCCACACACCAGTTACTAAGATATCCACACACCAGTTACTAAGATATCCACACACCAGTTACTAAGATATCCACACACCAGTTACTAAGATATCCACACACCAGTTACTAAGATATCCACACACCAGTTACTAAGATATCCACACACCAGTTACTAAGATATCCACACACCAGTTACTAAGATATCCACACACCAGTTACTAAGATATCCACACACCAGTTACTAAGATATACACACACCAGTTACTAAGATATCCACACACCAGTTACTAAGATATCCACACACCAGTTACTAAGATATCCACACACCAGTTACTAAGATATCCACACACCAGTTACTAAGATATCCACACACCAGTTACTAAGATATCCACACACCAGTTACTAAGATATACACACACCAGTTACTAAGATATCCACACACCAGTTACTAAGATATCCACACACCAGTTACTAAGATATCCACACACCAGTTACTAAGATATCCACACACCAGTTACTAAGATATCCACACACCAGTTACTACATATCCACACACCAGTTACTAAGATATCCACACACCAGTTACTAAGATATACACACACCAGTTTACTAAGATAACACACCAGTATAAGATATCCACACACCAGTTACTAAGATATCCACACACCAGTTACTAAGATATACACACACCAGTTACTAAGATATCCACACACCAGTTACTAAGATATCCACACACCAGTTACTAAGATATCCACACACCAGTTACTAAGATATCCACACACCAGTTTACTAAGATATCCACACACCAGTTACTAAGATATCCACACACCAGTTACTAAGATATCCACACACCAGTTACTAAGATATCCACACACCAGTTACTAAGATATCCACACACCAGTTACTAAGATATCCACACACCAGTTACTAAGATATCCACACACCAGTTACTAAGATATCCACACACCAGTTACTAAGATATCCACACACCAGTTACTAAGATATCCACACACCAGTTACTAAGATATCCACACACCAGTTACTAAGATATCCACACACCAGTTACTAAGATATCCACACACCAGTTACTAAGATATCCACACACCAGTTACTAAGATATCCACACACCAGTTACTAAGATATCCACACACCAGTTACTACGATATCCACACACCACCATTTACTAAGATATCCACACACCAGTTACTAAGATATCCACACACCAGTTACTAAGATATCCACACACCAGTTACTAAGATATCCACACACCAGTTACTAAGATATCCACACACCAGTTACTAAGATATCCACACACCAGTTACTAAGATATCCACACACCAGTTACTAAGATATCCACACACCAGTTACTAAGATATCCACACACCAGTTACTAAGATATCCACACACCAGTTACTAAGATATCCACACACCAGTTACTAAGATATCCACACACCAGTTACTAAGATATCCACACACCACTAAGATATCCACTAAGATATCCACACACCAGTTACTAAGATATCCACACACCAGTTACTAAGATATCCACACACCAGTTACTAAGATATCCACACACCAGTTACTAAGATATCCACACACCAGTTACTAAGATATCCACACACCAGTTACTAAGATATCCACACACCAGTTACTAAGATATCCACACACCAGTTACTAAGATATCCACACACCAGTTACTAAGATATCCACACACCAGTTACTAAGATATCCACACACCAGTTTACTAAGATATCCACACACCAGTTACTAAGATATACACACACCAGTTACTAAGATATCCACACACCAGTTACTAAGATATCCACACACCAGTTACTAAGATATCCACACACCAGTTACTAAGATATCCACACACCAGTTACTAAGATATCCACACACCAGTTACTAAGATATCCACACCAGTTACTAAGATATCCACACACCAGTTACTAAGATATCCACACACCAGTTACTAAGATATCCACACACCAGTTACTAAGATATCCACACACCAGTTACTAAGATATCCACACACCAGTTACTAAGATATCCACACACCAGTTACTAAGATATCCACACACCAGTTACTAAGATATCCACACACCAGTTACTAAGATATCCACACACCAGTTACTAAGATATCCACACACCAGTTACTAAGATATCCACACACCAGTTACTAAGATATCCACACACCAGTTACTAAGATATCCACACACCAGTTACTAAGATATACACCACTAAGATATCACACACAGTTACTAAGATATCCACACACCAGTTACTAAGATATCCACACACCAGTTACTAAGATATCCACACACCAGTTACTAAGATATCCACACACCAGTTACTAACACCAGTTACTATATCCACACACCAGTTACTAAGATATCCACACACCAGTTACTAAGATATCCACACACCAGTTACTAAGATATCCACACACCAGTTACTAAGATATCCACACACCAGTTACTAAGATATCCACACACCAGTTACTAAGATATCCACACACCAGTTACTAAGATATCCACACACCAGTTACTAAGATATCCACACACCAGTTACTAAGATATCCACACACCAGTTACTAAGATATCCACACACAGTTACTAAGATATCCACACACCAGTTACTAAGATATCCACACACCAGTTACTAAGATATCCACACACCAGTTACTAAGATATCCACACACCAGTTACTAAGATATCCACACACCAGTTACTAAGATATCCACACACCAGTTACTAAGATATCCACACACCAGTTACTAAGATATCCACACACCAGTTACTAAGATATCCACACACCAGTTACTAAGATATCCACACACCAGTTACTAAGATATCCACACACCAGTTACTAAGATATCACACACCAGTTACTACGATATCACACAGTTACTAAGATATACACACACCAGTTACTAAGATATCCACACACCAGTTACTAAGATATCCACACACCAGTTACTAAGATATCCACACACCAGTTACTAAGATATCCACACACCACCAGTTACTAAGATATCCACACACCAGTTACTAAGATATACACACACCAGTTACTAAGATATCCACACACCAGTTACTAAGATATCCACACACCAGTTACTAAGATATCCACACACCAGTTACTAAGATATCCACACACCAGTTACTAAGATATACACACACCAGTTACTAAGATATCCACACACCAGTTACTAAGATATCCACACACCAGTTACTAAGATATCCACACACCAGTTACTAAGATATCCACACACCAGTTACTAAGATATCCACACACCAGTTACTAAGATATCCACACACCAGTTACTAAGATATACACACACCAGTTTACTAAGATATCCACACACCAGTTACTAAGATATCCACACACCAGTTACTAAGATATCCACACACCAGTTACTAAGATATCCACACACCAGTTACTAAGATATCCACACACCAGTTACTAAGATATCCACACACCAGTTACTAAGATATCCACACACCAGTTACTAAGATATCCACACACCAGTTACTAAGATATCCACACACCAGTTACTAAGATATCCACACACCAGTTACTAAGATATCCACACACCAGTTACTAAGATATCCACACACCAGTTACTAAGATATCCACACACCAGTTACTAAGATATCCACACACCAGTTACTAAGATATCCACACACCAGTTACTAAGATATCCACACACCAGTTACTAAGATATCCACACACCAGTTACTAAGATATCACACACACCAGTTACTAAGATATCCACACACCAGTTACTAAGATATCCACACACCAGTTACTAAGATATCCACACACCAGTTACTAAGATATCCACACACCAGTTACTAAGATATCCACACACCAGTTACTAAGATATCCACACACCAGTTACTAAGACACCACACCAGTTACTAAGATATCCACACACCAGTTACTAAGATATCCACACACCAGTTACTAAGATATCCACACACCAGTTACTAAGATATCCACACACCAGTTACTAAGATATCCACACACCAGTTACTAAGATATCCACACACCAGTTACTAAGATATCCACACACCAGTTACTAAGATATCCACACACCAGTTACTAAGATATCCACACACCAGTTACTAAGATATCCACACACCAGTTACTAAGATATCCACACACCAGTTACTAAGATATCCACACACCAGTTACTAAGATATCCACACACCAGTTACTAAGATATCCACACACCAGTTACTAAGATATCCACACACCAGTTACTAAGATATCCACACACCAGTTACTAAGATATCCACACACCAGTTACTAAGATATCCACACACCAGTTACTAAGATATCCACACACCAGTTACTAAGATATCCACACACCAGTTACTAAGATATCCACACACCAGTTACTAAGATATCCACACACCAGTTACTAAGATATCCACACACCAGTTACTAAGATATCCACACACCAGTTACTAAGATATCCACACACCAGTTACTAAGATATCCACACACCAGTTACTAAGATATCCACACACCAGTTACTAAGATATCCACACACCAGTTACTAAGATATCCACACACCAGTTACTAAGATATCCACACACCAGTTACTAAGATATCCACACACCCAGTTACTAAGATATCCACACACCAGTTACTAAGATATCCACACACCAGTTACTAAGATATCCACACACCAGTTACTAAGATATCCACACACCAGTTACTAAGATATCCACACACCAGTTACTAAGATATCCACACACCAGTTACTAAGATATCCACACACCAGTTACTAAGATATCCACACACACCAGTTACTAAGATATCCACACACCAGTTACTAAGATATCCACACACCAGTTACTAAGATATCCACACACCAGTTACTAAGATATACACACACACCAGTTACTAAGATATCCACACACCAGTTACTAAGATATCCACACACCAGTTACTAAGATATCCACACACCAGTTACTAAGATATCCACACACCAGTTACTAAGATATCCACACACCAGTTACTAAGATATCCACACACCAGTTACTAAGATATCCACACACCAGTTACTAAGATATCCACACACCAGTTACTAAGATATCCACACACCAGTTACTAAGATATCCACACACCAGTTACTAAGATATCCACACACCAGTTACTAAGATATCCACACACCAGTTACTAAGATATCCACACACCAGTTACTAAGATATCCACACACCAGTTACTAAGATATCCACACACCAGTTACTAAGATATCCACACACCAGTTACTAAGATATCCACACACCAGTTACTAAGATATCCACACACCAGTTACTAAGATATCCACACACCAGTTACTAAGATATCCACACACCAGTTACTAAGATATCCACACACCAGTTACTAAGATATCCACACACCAGTTACTAAGATATCCACACACCAGTTACTAAGATATCCACACACTAGTTACTAAGATATCCACACACCAGTTACTAAGATATACACACACCAGTTACTAAGATATCCACACACCAGTTACTAAGATATCCACACACCAGTTACTAAGATATCCACACACCAGTTACTAAGATATCCACACACCAGTTACTAAGATATCCACACACCAGTTACTAAGATATCACACACCAGTTACTAAGATATCCACACACCAGTTACTAAGATATCCACACACCACAGTTACTAAGATATCCACACACCAGTTACTAAGATATCCACACACCAGTTACTAAGATATCCACACACCAGTTACTAAGATATCCACACACCAGTTACTAAGATATCCACACACCAGTTACTAAGATATCCACACACCAGTTACTAAGATATCCACACACCAGTTACTAAGATATCCACACACCAGTTACTAAGATATCCACACACCAGTTACTAAGATATACACACACCAGTTACTAAGATATCCACACACCAGTTACTAAGATATCCACACACCAGTTACTAAGATATCCACACACCAGTTACTAAGATATCCACACACCAGTTACTAAGATATCCACACACACAGTTACTAAGATATCCACACACCAGTTACTAAGATATCCACACACCAGTTACTAAGATATCCACACACACCAGTTACTAAGATATACAGTTACAAGATATCCACACACCAGTTACTAAGATATCCACACACCAGTTACTAAGATATCCACACACCAGTTACTAAGATATATCCACACACCAGTTACTAAGATATCCACACACACAGTTACTAAGATATCCACACACCAGTTACTAAGATATCCACACACCACCAGTTAACACACCAGTTACTATATATATCACACACCAGTTACTAAGATATACACACACCAGTTACTAAGATATCCACACACCAGTTACTAAGATATCCACACACCAGTTACTAAGATATCCACACACCAGTTACTAAGATATCCACACACCAGTTACTAAGATATCCACACACCAGTTACTAAGATATCCACACACCAGTTACTAAGATATCCACACACCAGTTACTAAGATATCCACACACCAGTTACTAAGATATCCACACACCAGTTACTAAGATATCCACACACCAGTTACTAAGATATCCACACACCAGTTACTAAGATATACACACACCAGTTACTAAGATATCCACACACCAGTTACTAAGATATCCACACACCAGTTACTAAGATATCCACACACCAGTTACTAAGATATCCACACACCAGTTACTAAGATATCCACACACCAGTTACTAAGATATCCACACACCAGTTACTAAGATATCCACACACCAGTTACTAAGATATCCACACACCAGTTACTAAGATATCCACACACCAGTTACTAAGATATCCACACACCAGTTACTAAGATATCCACACACCAGTTACTAAGATATCCACACACCAGTTACTAAGATATCCACACACCAGTTACTAAGATATCCACACACCAGTTACTAAGATATCCACACACCAGTTACTAAGATATCCACACACCAGTTACTAAGATATCCACACACCAGTTACTAAGATATCCACACACCAGTTACTAAGATATCCACACACCAGTTACTAAGATATCCACACACCAGTTACTAAGATATCCACACACCAGTTACTAAGATATCCACACACCAGTTACTAAGATATCCACACACCAGTTACTAAGATATCCACACACCAGTTACTAAGATATACACACACCAGTTACTAAGATATACACACACCAGTTACTAAGATATCCACACACCAGTTACTAAGATATCACACACACCAGTTACTAAGATATCCACACACCAGTTACTAAGATATCCACACACCAGTTACTAAGATATCCACACACCAGTTACTAAGATATCCACACACCAGTTACTAAGATATCCACACACCAGTTACTAAGATATCCACACACCAGTTACTAAGATATCCACACACCAGTTACTAAGATATCCACACACCAGTTACTAAGATATCCACACACCAGTTACTAAGATATCCACACACCAGTTACTAAGATATCCACACACCAGTTACTAAGATATCCACACACCAGTTACTAAGATATCCACACACCAGTTACTAAGATATACACACACCAGTTACTAAGATATCCACACACCAGTTACTAAGATATCCACACACCAGTTACTAAGATATCCACACACCAGTTACTAAGATATCCACACACCAGTTACTAAGATATCCACACACAGTTACTAAGATATCCACACACCAGTTACTAAGATATCCACACACCAGTTACTAAGATATCCACACACACCAGTTACTACGATATCCACACACCAGTTACTAAGATATCCACACACCATTTACTAAGATATCCACACACCAGTTACTAAGATATCCACACACCAGTTACTACGATATCCACACACCAGTTACTAAGATATCCACACACCAGTTACTAAGATATCCACACACCAGTTACTAAGATATCCACACACCAGTTACTAAGATATCCACACACCAGTTACTAAGATATCCACACACCAGTTACTAAGATATCCACACACCAGTTACTAAGATATCCACACACCAGTTACTAAGATATCCACACACCAGTTACTAAGATATCCACACACCAGTTACTAAGATATCCACACACCAGTTACTAAGATATCCACACACCAGTTACTAAGATATCCACACACCAGTTACTAACTAAGATATCCACACACCAGTTACTAAGATATCCACACACCAGTTACTAAGATATCCACACACCAGTTACTAAGATATCCACACACCAGTTACTAAGATATCCACACACCAGTTACTAAGATATCCACACACCAGTTACTAAGATATCCACACACCAGTTACTAAGATATCCACACACCAGTTACTAAGATATCCACACACCAGTTACTAAGATATCCACACACCAGTTACTAAGATATCCACACACCAGTTACTAAGATATCCACACACCAGTTACTAAGATATCCACACACCAGTTACTAAGATATCCACACACCAGTTACTAAGATATCCACACACCAGTTACTAAGATATCCACACACCAGTTACTAAGATATCCACACACCAGTTACTAAGATATCCACACACCAGTTACTAAGATATCCACACACCAGTTACTAAGATATCCACACACCAGTTACTAAGATATCCACACACCAGTTACTAAGATATCCACACACCAGTTACTAAGATATCCACACACCAGTTACTAAGATATCCACACACACCAGTTACTAAGATATCCACACACACCAGTTACTAAGATATCCACACACCAGTTACTAAGATATCCACACACCAGTTACTAAGATATCCACACACCAGTTACTAAGATATACACACACCAGTTACTAAGATATACCACACACCAGTTACTAAGATATCCACACACCAGTTACTAAGATATCCACACACCAGTTACTAAGATATCCACACACCAGTTACTAAGATATCCACACACCAGTTACTAAGATATCCACACACCAGTTACTAAGATATCCACACACCAGTTACTAAGATATCACACACCAGTTACTAAGATATCCACACACCAGTTACTAAGATATCCACACACCAGTTACTAAGATATACCACACACCAGTTACTAAGATATCCACACACCAGTTACTAAGATATCCACACACCAGTTACTAAGATATCCACACACCAGTTACTAAGATATCCACACACCAGTTACTAAGATATCCACACACCAGTTACTAAGATATCCACACACCAGTTACTAAGATATCCACACACCAGTTACTAAGATATCCACACACCAGTTACTAAGATATCCACACACCAGTTACTAAGATATCCACACACCAGTTACTAAGATATCCACACACCAGTTACTAAGATATCCACACACAGTTACTAAGATATCCACACACCAGTTACTAAGATATCCACACACCAGTTACTAAGATATCCACACACACCAGTTACTAAGATATCCACACACCAGTTACTAAGATATCCACACACCAGTTACTAAGATATCACACACCAGTTACTAAGATATACACACACCAGTTACTAAGATATCCACACACCAGTTACTAAGATATCCACACACCAGTTACTAAGATATCCACACACCAGTTACTAAGATATCCACACACCAGTTACTAAGATATCCACACACCAGTTACTAAGATATCCACACACCAGTTACTAAGATATCCACACACCAGTTACTAAGATATCCACACACCAGTTACTAAGATATCCACACACCAGTTACTAAGATATCCACACACCAGTTACTAAGATATCCACACACCAGTTACTAAGATATCCACACACCAGTTACTAAGATATCCACACACCAGTTACTAAGATATCCACACACCAGTTACTAAGATATCCACACACCAGTTACTAAGATATCCACACACCAGTTACTAAGATATCCAGTTACTACACACACACCAGTTACTAAGATATCCACACACCAGTTACTAAGATATCCACACACCAGTTACTAAGATATCCACACACCAGTTACTAAGATATCCACACACCAGTTACTAAGATATCCACACACCAGTTACTAAGATATCCACACACCAGTTACTAAGATATCCACACACCAGTTACTAAGATATCCACACACCAGTTACTAAGATATCCACACACACAGTTACTAAGATATCCACACACCAGTTACTAAGATATCCACACACCAGTTACTAAGATATCCACACACCAGTTACTAAGATATCCACACACCAGTTACTAAGATATCCACACACCAGTTACTAAGATATCCACACACACCAGTTACTAAGATATCCACACACCAGTTACTAAGATATCCACACACCAGTTACTAAGATATCCACACACCAGTTACTAAGATATCCACACACCAGTTACTAAGATATCCACACACCAGTTACTAAGATATCCACACACCAGTTACTAAGATATCCACACACCAGTTACTAAGATATCCACACACCAGTTACTAAGATATCCACACACCAGTTACTAAGATATCCACACACCAGTTACTAAGATATCCACACACCAGTTACTAAGATATCCACACACCAGTTACTAAGATATCCACACACCATTATAAGATATCACACACCAGTTACTAAGATATCCACACACCAGTTACTAAGATATCCACACACCAGTTACTAAGATATCCACACACCAGTTACTAAGATATCCACACACCAGTTACTAAGATATCCACACACCAGTTACTAAGATATCCACACACCAGTTACTAAGATATCCACACACCAGTTACTAAGATATCCACACACCAGTTACTAAGATATCCACACACCAGTTACTAAGATATCCACACACCAGTTACTAAGATATCCACACACCAGTTACTAAGATATCCACACACCAGTTACTAAGATATCCACACACCAGTTACTAAGATATCCACACACCAGTTACTAAGATATCCACACACCAGTTACTAAGATATCCACACACCAGTTACTAAGATATCCACACACCAGTTACTAAGATATCCACACACCAGTTACTAAGATATCCACACACCAGTTACTAAGATATCCACACACCAGTTACTAAGATATCCACACACCAGTTACTAAGATATCCACACACCAGTTACTAAGATATCCACACACCAGTTACTAAGATATCCACACACCAGTTACTAAGATATCCACACACCAGTTACTAAGATATCCACACACCAGTTACTAAGATATCCACACACCAGTTACTAAGATATCCACACACCAGTTACTAAGATATCCACACACCAGTTACTAAGATATCCACACACCAGTTACTAAGATATCCACACACCAGTTACTAAGATATCCACACACCAGTTACTAAGATATCCACACACCAGTTACTAAGATATCCACACACCAGTTACTAAGATATCCACACACCAGTTACTAAGATATCCACACACCAGTTACTAAGATATCCACACACCAGTTACTAAGATATCCACACACCAGTTACTAAGATATCCACACACCAGTTACTAAGATATCCACACACACCAGTTACTAAGATATACACACACCAGTTACTAAGATATCACACACACCAGTTACTAAGATATCCACACACCAGTTACTAAGATATCCACACACCAGTTACTAAGATATCCACACACCAGTTACTAAGATATCCACACACCAGTTACTAAGATATCCACACACCAGTTACTAAGATATCCACACACCAGTTACTAAGATATCCACACACCAGTTACTAAGATATCCACACACAGTTTACTAAGATATCCACACACCAGTTACTAAGATATCCACACACCAGTTACTAAGATATCCACACACCAGTTACTAAGATATCCACACACCAGTTACTAAGATATCCACACACCAGTTACTAAGATATCCACACACCAGTTACTAAGATATCCACACACCAGTTACTAAGATATACACACACCAGTTACTAAGATATCCACACACCAGTTACTAAGATATCCACACACCAGTTACTAAGATATCCACACACCAGTTACTAAGATATCCACACACCAGTTACTAAGATATCCACACACCAGTTACTAAGATATACACACACCAGTTACTAAGATATCCACACACCAGTTACTAAGATATCCACACACCAGTTACTAAGATATCCACACACCAGTTACTAAGATATCCACACACCAGTTACTAAGATATCCACACACCAGTTACTAAGATATCCACACACCAGTTACTAAGATATCCACACACCAGTTACTAAGATATCCACACACCAGTTACTAAGATATCCACACACCAGTTACTAAGATATCCACACACCAGTTACTAAGATATCCACACACCAGTTACTAAGATATCCACACACACCAGTTACTAAGATATCCACACACCAGTTACTAAGATATCCACACACCAGTTACTAAGATATCCACACACCAGTTACTAAGATATCCACACACCAGTTACTAAGATATATCCACACACCAGTTACTAAGATATCCACACACCAGTTACTAAGATATCCACACACCAGTTACTAAGATATCCACACACCAGTTACTAAGATATCCACACACCAGTTACTAAGATATCCACACACCAGTTACTAAGATATCCACACACCAGTTACTAAGATATCCACACACCAGTTACTAAGATATCCACACACCAGTTACTAAGATATCCACACACCAGTTACTAAGATATACACACACCAGTTACTAAGATATCCACACACCAGTTACTAACACATATTACTAAGATATCACACACCAGTTACTAAGATATCCACACACCAGTTACTAAGATATCCACACACCAGTTACTAAGATATCCACACACCAGTTACTA
Source organism: Actinostola sp. cb2023 (assembly GCA_033675265.1). NCBI lineage: Eukaryota > Metazoa > Cnidaria > Anthozoa > Actiniaria > Actinostolidae > Actinostola > Actinostola sp. cb2023. Next base: position 89,158 of record JAUJYZ010000050.1, on the reverse strand, counting down.
AGATATCCACACACCAGTTACTAAGATATCCACACACCAGTTACTAAGATATCCACACACCAGTTACTAAGATATCCACACACCAGTTACTAAGATATCCACACACCAGTTACTAAGATATCCACACACCAGTTACTAAGATATCCACACACCAGTTACTAAGATATCCACACACCAGTTACTAAGATATCCACACACCAGTTACTAAGATATCCACACACCAGTTACTAAGATATCCACACACCAGTTACTAAGATATCCACACACCAGTTACTAAGATATCCACACACCAGTTACTAAGATATCCACACACCAGTTACTAAGATATCCACACACCAGTTACTAAGATATCCACACACCAGTTACTACTAAGATATCCACACACCAGTTACTAAGATATCCACACACCAGTTACTAAGATATCCACACACCAGTTACTAAGATATCCACACACCAGTTACTAAGATATCCACACACCAGTTACTAAGATATCCACACACCAGTTACTAAGATATCCACACACCAGTTACTAAGATATCCACACACCAGTTACCAGTTACTACCAGATATATCCACACACCAGTTACTAAGATATCCACACACCAGTTACTAAGATATCCACACACCAGTTACTAAGATATCCACACACCAGTTACTAAGATATCCACACACCAGTTACTAAGATATCCACACACCAGTTACTAAGATATCCACACACCAGTTACTAAGATATCCACACACCAGTTACTAAGATATCCACACACCAGTTACTAAGATATCCACACACCAGTTACTAAGATATCCACACACCAGTTACTAAGATATCCACACACCAGTTACTAAGATATCCACACACCAGTTACTAAGATATCCACACACCAGTTACTAAGATATCCACACACCAGTTACTAAGATATCCACACACCAGTTACTAAGATATCCACACACCAGTTACTAAGATATCCACACACCAGTTACTAAGATATCCACACACCAGTTACTAAGATATCCACACACCAGTTACTAAGATATCCACACACCAGTTACTAAGATATCCACACACCAGTTACTAAGATATCCACACACCAGTTACTAAGATATCCACACACCAGTTACTAAGATATCACACACCAGTTACTAAGATATCCACACACACCAGTTACTAAGATATCCACACACCAGTTACTAAGATATCCACACACCAGTTACTAAGATATCCACACACCAGTTACTACTACTAAGATATCCACACACCAGTTACTAAGATATCCACACACCAGTTACTAAGATATCCACACACCAGTTACTAAGATATCCACACACCAGTTACTAAGATATCCACACACACCAGTTACTAAGATATCCACACACCAGTTACTAAGATATCCACACACACCAGTTACTACCAGATATACACACACCAGTTACTAAGATATCCACACACCAGTTACTAAGATATCCACACACCAGTTACTAAGATATCCACACACCAGTTACTAAGATATCCACACACCAGTTACTAAGATATACCACACACCAGTTACTAAGATATCCACACACCAGTTACTAAGATATCCACACACCAGTTACTAAGATATCCACACACCAGTTACTAAGATATCCACACACCAGTTACTAAGATATCCACACACCAGTTACTAAGATATCCACACACCAGTTACTAAGATATCCACACACCAGTTACTAAGATATCCACACACCAGTTACTAAGATATCCACACACCAGTTACTAAGATATCCACACACCAGTTACTACTAAGATATCCACACACCAGTTACTAAGATATCCACACACCAGTTACTAAGATATCCACACACCAGTTACTAAGATATCCACACACCAGTTACTAAGATATCCACACACCAGTTACTAAGATATCCACACACCAGTTACTAAGATATCCACACACCAGTTACTAAGATATCACACACACAGTTACTAAGATATCACACACCAGTTACTAAGATATCCACACACCAGTTACTAAGATATCCACACACCAGTTACTAAGATATCCACACACCAGTTACTAAGATATCCACACACCAGTTACTAAGATATCCACACACCAGTTACTAAGATATCCACACACCAGTTACTAAGATATCCACACACCAGTTACTAAGATATCCACACACCAGTTACTAAGATATACACACACACCAGTTACTAAGATATCCACACACCAGTTACTAAGATATCCACACACCAGTTACTAAGATATACACACACCAGTTACTAAGATATCCACACACCAGTTACTAAGATATCACACACACAGTTACTAAGATATCCACACACCAGTTACTAAGATATCCACACACCAGTTACTAAGATATCCACACACCAGTTACTAAGATATCCACACACCAGTTACTAAGATATCCACACACCAGTTACTAAGATATCCACACACCAGTTACTAAGATATCCACACACCTAGTTACTAAGATATCCACACACCAGTTACTAAGATATCCACACACCAGTTACTAAGATATCCACACACCAGTTACTAAGATATCCACACACCAGTTACTAAGATATCCACACACCAGTTACTAAGATATCCACACACCAGTTACTAAGATATCCACACACCAGTTACTAAGATATCCACACACCAGTTACTAAGATATCCACACACCAGTTACTAAGATATCCACACACCAGTTATATCCACACACCAGTTACTAAGATATCCACACACACCAGTTACTAAAGATATCCACACACCAGTTACTAAGATATCCACACACCAGTTACTAAGATATATCCACACACCAGTTACTAAGATATCCACACACCAGTTACTAAGATATCCACACACCAGTTACTAAGATATCCACACACCAGTTACTAAGATATCCACACACCAGTTACTAAGATATCCACACACCAGTTACTAAGATATACACACACCAGTTACTAAGATATCCACACACCAGTTACTAAGATATCCACACACCAGTTACTAAGATATCCACACACCAGTTACTAAGATATCCACACACCAGTTACTAAGATATCCACACACCAGTTACTAAGATATCCACACACCAGTTACTAAGATATCCACACACCAGTTACTAAGATATCCACACACCAGTTACTAAGATATCCACACACCAGTTACTAAGATATCCACACACCCAGTTACTAAGATATCCACACACCAGTTACTAAGATATCCACCACACACCAGTTACTAAGATATCCACACACCAGTTACTAAGATATCCACACACCAGTTACTAAGATATCCACACACCAGTTACTAAGATATCCACACACCAGTTACTAAGATATCCACACACCAGTTACTAAGATATACACACACCAGTTACTAAGATATCCACACACCAGTTACTAAGATATCCACACACCAGTTACTAAGATATCCACACACCAGTTACTAAGATATCCACACACCAGTTACTAAGATATCCACACACCAGTTACTAAGATATCCACACACCAGTTACTAAGATATCACACACACCAGTTACTAAGATATCCACACACCAGTTACTAAGATATCCACACACCAGTTACTAAGATATCCACACACCAGTTACTAAGATATCCACACACCAGTTACTAAGATATCCACACACCAGTTACTAAGATATCCACACACCAGTTACTAAGATATCCACACACCAGTTACTAAGATATACACACACACACAGTTACTAAGATATCCACACACCAGTTACTAAGATATCCACACACCAGTTACTAAGATATCCACACACCAGTTACTAAGATATCCACACACCAGTTACTAAGATATCCACACACCAGTTACTAAGATATCCACACACCAGTTACTAAGATATCCACACACCAGTTACTAAGATATCCACACACCAGTTACTAAGATATCCACACACCAGTTACTAAGATATCCACACACCAGTTACTAAGATATCCACACACCAGTTACTAAGATATCCACACACCAGTTACTAAGATATCCACACACCAGTTACTAAGATATCCACACACCAGTTACTAAGATATCCACACACCAGTTACTAAGATATCCACACACCAGTTACTAAGATATCCACACACCAGTTACTAAGATATCCACACACCAGTTACTAAGATATCCACACACCAGTTACTAAGATATCCACACACCAGTTACTAAGATATCCACACACCAGTTACTAAGATATCCACACACCAGTTACTAAGATATCCACACACCAGTTACTAAGATATCCACACACCAGTTACTAAGATATCCACACACCAGTTACTAAGATATCCACACACCAGTTACTAAGATATCCACACACCAGTTACTAAGATATCCACACACCAGTTACTAAGATATCCACACACCAGTTACTAAGATATCCACACACCAGTTACTAAGATATCCACACACCAGTTACTAAGATATCCACACACCAGTTACTAAGATATCCACACACCAGTTACTAAGATATCCACACACCAGTTACTAAGATATCCACACACCAGTTACTAAGATATCCACACACCAGTTACTAAGATATCCACACACCAGTTACTAAGATATCCACACACCAGTTACTAAGATATCCTAAGATATCACACCAGTTACTAAGATATCCACACACCAGTTACTAAGATATCCACACACCAGTTACTAAGATATCACACACACACCAGTTACTAAGATATCCACACACCAGTTACTAAGATATCCACACACCAGTTACTAAGATATCCACACACCAGTTACTACTAGATATCCACACACCAGTTACTAAGATATCCACACACCAGTTACTAAGATATCCACACACCAGTTACTAAGATATCCACACACCAGTTACTAAGATATCCACACACCAGTTACTAAGATATCCACACACCAGTTACTAAGATATCCACACACCAGTTACTAAGATATCCACACACCAGTTACTAAGATATCCACACACCAGTTACTAAGATATCCACACACCAGTTACTAAGATATCCACACACCAGTTACTAAGATATCCACACACCAGTTACTAAGATATCCACACACCAGTTACTAAGATATCCACACACCAGTTACTAAGATATCCACACACCAGTTACTAAGATATCACACACACCAGTTACTAAGATATCCACACACCAGTTACTAAGATATCCACACACCAGTTACTAAGATATCCACACACCAGTTACTAAGATATCCACACACCAGTTACTAAGATATCCACACACCAGTTACTAAGATATCCACACACCAGTTACTAAGATATACTACACCATACTACACATCCACACACCAGTTACTAAGATATACACACACCAGTTACTAAGATATCCACACACCAGTTACTAAGATATCCACACACCAGTTACTAAGATATCCACACACCAGTTACTAAGATATCCACACACCAGTTACTAAGATATCCACACACCAGTTACTAAGATATCCACACACCAGTTACTAAGATATACACACACCAGTTACTAAGATATCCACACACCAGTTACTAAGATATCCACACACCAGTTACTAAGATATCCACACACCAGTTACTAAGATATCCACACACCAGTTACTAAGATATCCACACACCAGTTACTAAGATATCCACACACCAGTTACTAAGATATACACACACCAGTTACTAAGATATACACACACCCAGTTACTAAGATATCCACACACCAGTTACTAAGATATCCACACACCAGTTACTAAGATATCCACACACCAGTTACTAAGATATCCACACACCAGTTACTAAGATATCCACACACCAGTTACTAAGATATCCACACACCAGTTACTAAGATATCCACACACCAGTTACTAAGATATCCACACACCAGTTACTAAGATATCCACACACCAGTTACTAAGATATCCACACACCAGTTACTAAGATATCCACACACCAGTTACTAAGATATCCACACACCAGTTACTAAGATATCCACACACCAGTTACTAAGATATCCACACACCAGTTACTAAGATATCCACACACCAGTTACTAAGATATCCACACACCAGTTACTAAGATATCCACACACCAGTTACTAAGATATCCACACACCAGTTACTAAGATATCCACACACCAGTTACTAAGATATACACACACCAGTTACTATATACACACACCAGTTACTAAGATATCCACACACCAGTTACTAAGATATACACACACACCAGTTACTAAGATATCCACACACCAGTTACTAAGATATCCACACACCAGTTACTAAGATATCCACACACACCAGTTACTAAGATATCCACACACCAGTTACTAAGATATCCACACACCAGTTACTAAGATATCCACACACCAGTTACTAAGATATCCACACACCAGTTACTAAGATATACACACACCAGTTACTAAGATATCCACACACCAGTTACTAAGATATCCACACACCAGTTACTAAGATATCCACACACCAGTTACTAAGATATCCACACACCAGTTACTAAGATATCCACACACCAGTTACTAAGATATCCACACACCAGTTACTAAGATATCCACACACAGTTACTAAGATTACTACCACACCAGTTACTAAGATATCCACACACCAGTTACTAAGATATCCACACACCAGTTACTAAGATATCCACACACCAGTTACTAAGATATCCACACACCAGTTACTAAGATATCCACACACCAGTTACTAAGATATCCACACACCAGTTACTAAGATATCCACACACCAGTTACTAAGATATCCACACACCAGTTACTAAGATATCCACACACCAGTTACTAAGATATCCACACACCAGTTACTAAGATATCCACACACCAGTTACTACACACCAGTTACTAAGATATCACACACCAGTTACTAAGATATCCACACACCAGTTACTAAGATATCCACACACCAGTTACTAAGATATCCACACACCAGTTACTAAGATATACACACCAGTTACTAAGATATCCACACACCAGTTACTAAGATATCCACACACCAGTTACTAAGATATCCACACACCAGTTACTAAGATATCCACACACCAGTTACTAAGATATCCACACACCAGTTACTAAGATATCCACACACCAGTTACTAAGATATCCACACACACACCAGTTACTAAGATATCCACACACCAGTTACTAAGATATCCACACACCAGTTACTAAGATATCCACACACCAGTTACTAAGATATCCACACACCAGTTACTAAGATATCCACACACCAGTTACTAAGATATCCACACACCAGTTACTAAGATATCCACACACCAGTTACTAAGATATCCACACACCAGTTACTAAGATATCCACACACCAGTTACTAAGATATCCACACACCAGTTACTAAGATATCCACACACACCAGTTACTAAGATATCCACACACCAGTTACTAAGATATCCACACACCAGTTACTAAGATATCCACACACCAGTTACTAAGATATCCACACACCAGTTACTAAGATATCCACACACCAGTTACTAAGATATCCACACACCAGTTACTAAGATATCCACACACCAGTTACTAAGATATCCACACACCAGTTACTAAGATATCCACACACCAGTTACTAAGATATCCACACACCAGTTACTAAGATATCCACACACCAGTTACTAAGATATCCACACACCAGTTACTAAGATATCCACACACCAGTTACTAAGATATCCACACACCAGTTACTAAGATATCCACACACCAGTTACTAAGATATCCACACACCAGTTACTAAGATATCCACACACACACCAGTTACTAAGATATACACACACACAGTTACTAAGATATACACACACCAGTTACTAAGATATCCACACACCAGTTACTAAGATATCCACACACCAGTTACTAAGATATCCACACACCAGTTACTAAGATATCCACACACCAGTTACTAAGATATCCACACACCAGTTACTAAGATATCCACACACCAGTTACTAAGATATCCACACACCAGTTACTAAGATATCCACACACCAGTTACTAAGATATCCACACACCAGTTACTAAGATATCCACACACCAGTTACTAAGATATCCACACACCAGTTACTAAGATATCCACACACCAGTTACTAAGATATCCACACACCAGTTACTAAGATATCCACACACCAGTTACTAAGATATCCACACACCAGTTACTAAGATATCCACACACCAGTTACTAAGATATCCACACACCAGTTACTAAGATATCCACACACCAGTTACTAAGATATCCACACACACCAGTTACTAAGATATCCACACACCAGTTACTAAGATATCCACACACCAGTTACTAAGATATACACACACACCAGTTACTAAGATATCCACACACCAGTTACTAAGATATCCACACACCAGTTACTAAGATATCCACACACCAGTTACTAAGATATCCACACACCAGTTACTAAGATATCCACACACCAGTTACTAAGATATCCACACACCAGTTACTAAGATATCCACACACACAGTTACTAAGATATCCACACACCAGTTACTAAGATATCCACACACCAGTTACTAAGATATCCACACACCAGTTACTAAGATATCCACACACCAGTTACTAAGATATCCACACACCAGTTACTAAGATATCCACACACCAGTTACTAAGATATCCACACACCAGTTACTAAGATATCCACACACCAGTTACTAAGATATCCACACACCAGTTACTAAGATATCCACACACCAGTTACTAAGATATCCACACACCAGTTACTAAGATATCCACACACCAGTTACTAAGATATCCACACACCAGTTACTAAGATATCCACACACCAGTTACTAAGATATCCACACACCAGTTACTAAGATATCCACACACCAGTTACTAAGATATCCACACACACTAAGATATCCACACACCAGTTACTAAGATATCCACACACCAGTTACTAAGATATCCACACACCAGTTACTAAGATATCCACACACCAGTTACTAAGATATCCACACACCAGTTACTAAGATATCCACACACCAGTTACTAAGATATCCACACACCAGTTACTAAGATATCCACACACCAGTTACTAAGATATCCACACACCAGTTACTACTAAGATATCCACACACCAGTTACTAAGATATCCACACACCAGTTACTAAGATATCCACACACCAGTTACTAAGATATCCACACACCAGTTACTAAGATATCCACACACCAGTTACTAAGATATCCACACACCAGTTACTAAGATATCCACACCACTAAGATATCCACACACCAGTTACTAAGATATCCACACACCAGTTACTAAGATATCCACACACCAGTTACTAAGATATCCACACACCAGTTACTAAGATATACACACACCAGTTACTAAGATATCCACACACCAGTTACTAACTAAGATATCCACACACCAGTTACTAAGATATCCACACACCAGTTACTAAGATATCCACACACCAGTTACTAAGATATCCACACACCAGTTACTAAGATATCCACACACCAGTTACTAAGATATCCACACACCAGTTACTAAGATATCCACACACCAGTTACTAAGATATCCACACACCAGTTACTAAGATATCCACACACCAGTTACTAAGATATCCACACACCAGTTACTAAGATATCCACACACCAGTTACTAAGATATCCACACACCAGTTACTAAGATATACACACACCAGTTACTATATCCACACACCAGTTACTAAGATATCCACACACCAGTTACTAAGATATCCACACACCAGTTACTAAGATATCCACACACCAGTTACTAAGATATCCACACACCAGTTACTAAGATATCCACACACCAGTTACTAAGATATCCACACACCAGTTACTAAGATATCCACACACCAGTTACTAAGATATCCACACACCAGTTACTAAGATATCCACACACCAGTTACTAAGATATCCACACACCAGTTACTAAGATATCCACACACCAGTTACTAAGATATACACACACCAGTTACTAAGATATACACACACCAGTTACTAAGATATCCACACACCAGTTACTAAGATATCCACACACCAGTTACTAAGATATCCACACACCAGTTACTAAGATATCCACACACCAGTTACTAAGATATCACACACACACACCAGTTACTAAGATATCCACACACCAGTTACTAAGATATCCACACACCAGTTACTAAGATATCCACACACCAGTTACTAAGATATCCACACACCAGTTACTAAGATATCCACACACCAGTTACTAAGATATCCACACACCAGTTACTAAGATATCCACACACCAGTTACTAAGATATCCACACACCAGTTACTAAGATATCCACACACCAGTTACTAAGATATCCCACACACCAGTTACTAAGATATCCACACACCAGTTACTAAGATATCCACACACCAGTTACTAAGATATACACACACCAGTTACTAAGATATCCACACACCAGTTACTAAGATATCCACACACCAGTTACTACGATATCCACACACCAGTTACTAAGATATCCACACACCAGTTACTAAGATATCCACACACCAGTTACTACGATATCCACACACCAGTTACTAAGATATCCACACACCAGTTACTAAGATATCCACACACCAGTTACTAAGATATCCACACACCAGTTACTAAGATATCCACACACCAGTTACTAAGATATACACACACCAGTTACTACGATATACACACACCAGTTACTAAGATATCCACACACCAGTTACTAAGATATCCACACACCAGTTACTAAGATATCCACACACCAGTTACTAAGATATACACACACCAGTTACTAAGATATACACACACCAGTTACTAAGATATCCACACACCAGTTACTAAGATATCCACACACAGTTACAGTTACTAAGATATATACACACACCAGTTACTAAGATATCCACACACCAGTTACTAAGATATCCACACACCAGTTACTAAGATATACACACACCAGTTACTAAGATATCCACACACCAGTTACTAAGATATCCACACACCAGTTACTAAGATATCCACACACCAGTTACTAAGATATCCACACACCAGTTACTAAGATATCCACACACCAGTTACTAAGATATCCACACACCAGTTACTAAGATATCCACACACCAGTTACTAAGATATCCACACACCAGTTACTAAGATATCCACACACCAGTTACTAAGATATCCACACACCAGAGTTACTAAGATATCCACACACCAGTTACTAAGATATCCACACACCAGTTACTAAGATATCCACACACCAGTTACTAAGATATCCACACACCAGTTACTAAGATATACACACACCCAGTTACTACGATATCCACACACCAGTTACTACGATATCCACACACCAGTTACTAAGATATCCACACACCAGTTACTAAGATATCCACACACCAGTTTACTAAGATATCCACACACCAGTTACTAAGATATCCACACACCAGTTACTACGATATCCACACACCATTTACTAAGATATCCACACACCAGTTACTACGATATATACACACCAGTTACTAAGATATCCACACACCAGTTACTAAGATATACACACACCAGTTACTAAGATATCCACACACCTGAGTTACTAAGATATCCACACACCAGTTACTAAGATATCCACACACCAGTTACTAAGATATCCACACACCAGTTACTAAGATATCCACACACCAGTTACTAAGATATACACACACCAGTTACTACGATATCCACACACCAGTTACTACGATATCCACACACCAGTTACTAAGATATCCACACACCAGTTACTAAGATATCCACACACCAGTTACTAAGATATCCACACACCAGTTACTAAGATATCCACACACCAGTTACTAAGATATCCACACACCAGTTACTAAGATATCCACACACCAGTTACTAAGATATCCACACACCAGTTACTAAGATATCCACACACCAGTTACTAAGATATCCACACACCAGTTACTAAGATATCCACACACCAGTTACTAAGATATCCACACACCAGTTACTAAGATATCCACACACCAGTTACTAAGATATCCACACACCAGTTACTAAGATATCCACACACCAGTTACTAAGATATCCACACACCAGTTACTAAGATATCCACACACCAGTTACTACGATATCCACACACCAGTTACTAAGATATCCACACACCAGTTACTAAGATATCCACACACCATTTACTAAGATATACACACACCAGTTACTAAGATATCCACACACCAGTTACTAAGATATCCACACACCAGTTACTAAGATATCCACACACCAGTTACTAAGATATCCACACACCAGTTACTAAGATATACACACACCAGTTACTAAGATATCCACACACCATTTACTTACTACGATATCCACACACCAGTTACTACGATATCCACACACCAGTTACTAAGATATCCACACACCTGAGTTACTAAGATATCCACACACCAGTTACTAAGATATCCACACCAGTTACTAAGATATCCACACACCAGTTACTAAGATATCCACACACCAGTTACTAAGATATCCACACACCATTTACTAAGATATCCACACACCAGTTACTACGATATCCACACACCAGTTACTAAGATATCCACACACCAGTTACTAAGATATCCACACACCAGTTACTAAGATATCCACACACCAGTTACTAAGATATACACACACCAGTTACTACGATATCCACACACCAGTTACTAAGATATCCACACACCAGTTACTAAGATATCCACACACCAGTTACTAAGATATCCACACACCAGTTACTAAGATATACACACACCAGTTACTAAGATATACACACACCAGTTACTAAGATATCCACACACCAGTTACTACGATATCCACACACCAGTTACTAAGATATCCACACACCAGTTACTACTATACTATGTACTGCAACACTATACTATGTACTGCAACACTATACTATGTACTACAGCACTATACTAATGTACTACAGCACTATACTATGTACTACAACACTATACTATGTACTACAGCACTATACTATGTACTACAACACTATACTATGTACTACATCACTATACTATGTACTACAGTACTATACTATGTACTACAACACTATACTATGTACTACAGCACTATACTATGTACTACAGCACTATACTACATGTATGTACTACAGCACTATACTATGTACTACAGCACTATACTACATGTATGTACTACAACACTATACTATGTACTACAGCACTATACTATGTACTGCAACACTATACTATGTACTACAGCACTATACTAATGTACTACAGCACTATACTATGTACTACAGTACTATACTATGTACTACAACACTATACTATGTACTACAGCACTATACTATGTACTACAGCACTATACTATGTACTACAGCACTATACTATGTACTACAGCATTATACTATGTACTGCAACACTATACTATGTACTACAGCACTATACTATGTACTACAGCACTATACTACATGTATGTACTACAGCACTATACTATGTACTACAGCACTATACTATGTACTACAGCACTATACTATGTACTACAGCACTATACTATGTATTACAGCACTATACTATGTACTACAGCATTATACTATGTACTGCAACACTATACTATGTACTACAGCACTATACTATGTATTACAGCACTATACTATGTACTACAGCATTATACTATGTACTGCAACACTATACTATGTACTACAGCACTATACTATTGTACTACAGCACTATACTATGTACTACAGCACTATACTATGTATTACAGCACTATACTATGTACTACAGCATTATACTATGTACTACAGCACTATACTATGTATTACAGCACTATACTATGTACTACAGCAGCATTATACTATGTACTGCAACACTATACTATGTACTACAGCACTATACTATTGTACTACAGCACTATACTATGTACTAGAGCACTATACTATGTACTACAGCACTATACTATGTACTACAGCACTTTACTATGTACTCTATGTACTGCAACACTATACTATGTACTACAGCACTATACTATGTACTACAACACTATACTATGACTACAGCACTATACTATGTACTATAGCACTATACTATGTACTACAGCACTACTATGTTCTACAGCACTATACTACATGTATGTACTACAGCACTATACTATTGTACTACAGCACTATACTATGTACTAGAGCACTATACTATGTACTACAGCACTATACTATGTACTACAGCACTATACTATGTACTCTATGTACTGCAACACTAAACTATGTACTCTATGTACTGCAACACTATACTATGTACTACAGCACTACTATGTTCTACAGCACTATACTACATGTATGTACTACAGCACTATACTATTGTACTACAGCACTATACTATGTACTAGAGCACTATACTATGTACTACAGCACTATACTATGTACTACAGCACTATACTATGTACTACAGCACTATACTATGTACTACAGCACTATACTATGTACTCTATGTACTGCAACACTAAACTATGTACTCTATGTACTGCAACACTATACTATGTACTACAGCACTATACTATGTACTACAGCACTATACTATGTACTGCAACACTATACTATGTATTACAGCACTATACTATGTACTGCAACACTATACTATGTACTGCAACACTACTATGTACTACGGCACTATACTACATGTATGTACTACAACACTATTCTATGTACTACAGCACTATGCTATTTACTACAGCACTATACTATGTACTACAGCACTATACTACATGTATGTACTACAACACTATACTATGTACTACAGCACTATGCTATTTACTACAGCACTATACTATGTACTACAGCACTATACTACATGTATGTACTACAACACTATACTATGTACTACAGCACTATACTATGTACTACAGCACTATACTATGTACTACAGCACTATACTATCTACTACAGCACTATACTATATACTACAGCACTATACTATGTACTGCAACACTATACTATGTACTGCAACACTATACTATGTATTGCAACACTATACTATGTACTACAGCACTATACTATGTACTACAGCACTATACTATGTACTACAGTACTATACTATGTACTACAGCACTATACTATGTACACTATTCTACAAAAGCACTATGTGTTTGTTCTCCAATAGATGGCCCCGGGGAGTACGTGCAAATGGGCATTTGTTGCTTAATTCAGAAAAGGTAAGGGTTCATTGAATGCTGAGATATATCTGTAGAATTTACACTGGGCTTGAGTATTGAATACAGTATAGTGACTTACCAAAACCAGGCTAAACCAGCACTTTTCGGGCATAGCCAGTGTGACTCAACCATCACGCTGAAGAAGGGCTATATTTGAAACGTCTGTTTCAAATATATTGACACTTTCCAATCATATTCCCGTTCCTTTTGAATATTTAAGGTAATGCTTCCATGATACTATACACAATGCAGTATTCAGTATTAGCCATTCCAAAGTTACAAATGGACTGGGACCGAGTGTAGAAATATTAATGTGATTAAGACATGAACCCCATCAAAAGAAATATCACACTAAAATTAGTAAGTTTTCCAAGTTTGGCGTGTTTTGGATAAATACTATCTGAATAGCAAGCTTTCAAAAAATCATAAAAATAAGAGAGAATGTATGGTTTTGGGGGTCCACGCCGTCTCCTCAGTATAATACATTCTCTCTCTACTCCGAATAACAATCGGTTGAACTGATACTATATCTTATTATGAGTCAAAATACAAGTGAACGAGTAAAATATCCAGCCATACTACACATCAAACTGTCTAATAAGAGATTTATCATCCAACTGGCAAAATGAAGCTCATTTACGACTGAAACATTATCGTCAAATATTTTATTATCAGAAGAATGCGTGACCATTGTCGTGACATGGGCGTGTGACGTCGATTATGCGGCTGTTGATTGGTTTGTGGCAAAAAATCAAGTCAAACTGGTTTTCTGTGGTTGGAGCGAAGTATTGTAAAAAACAATGAATTACAAGGCTTAAACTTGCTCAAATATTGTATATTTTCGTCTCAAAGTTGATCAAAAGTACAATGTTAATGAAGTCTAATCTAACAAGCT
Source organism: Actinostola sp. cb2023 (assembly GCA_033675265.1). NCBI lineage: Eukaryota > Metazoa > Cnidaria > Anthozoa > Actiniaria > Actinostolidae > Actinostola > Actinostola sp. cb2023. The sequence goes on along the minus strand of JAUJYZ010000050.1, from coordinate 73,062 downwards.
GTGAACAATACAGGTGGCAAATAGGACGAGATTCAGGTTTGTTAACACAGACTGAATTCGGATAAATCGTTGACATGTAAAAACGTTGTGAAAACAATGAATTTTTTGTTTTCTTGTTTACCAAAATGCGAATCAACTATTTGAAAAAGACTGAAAGATAAAACTGTAGTCTAATTAAGATAGCTTATTTACACATTTCAAATTCAATGTGCAAAAGAGGTGCAAAAGACCAAACAATTTTTTATTCTTCTTCATCATCTGATTCAATAACATAACAACAACGTTTACTTGGCAATGGAGACTTGACTGACCAAGAACAATTGTGTAGTGGTTAAATACAGCACCAGAGAACGACGTTGAAGCTTGTTTACCAGTATTTGCAGTCATTCTAGAGTCGACGGCCGACGAATTCGTGTGAACACAACTAAAGTTTTCAAAACTGTTTTTTACTGTACAAAAATAACTAGAGTACAAATATGGGCAAATATTGTACTCGTATTTGTACTCTACTGAGTACAGTTTGTGTATATTTGGGTAATAAAAGCCTTTATGTGTATTCACTGTTAAAAGTACTTCTTGCATGAGTTGTCACCCATTACCATGTGTAGGTATGCTTGTCGTAAGTCGATCTTTGAGAACTTTTCTCTGTCTGCTAATGAAGCAAATACGTCTTCTATTCGTGGTAGTGGATACTGATCCACAGCTAGTTGAGGGTTTATCGTCACCTTGAAATCTCCGCAGACTCTCACTTGTCCGGTTTTCCATTCAGAACTGGAACAATGGGCGTGGCCCATTCAATTGTTTGGACTGGGGAAATGATTCCCATTTTTTCTAGTTCCTCTAGCTCCTTCTCTTGCGCAAGTTGGTAGATGACCTTACAGACATGATGATGGGGAAGCTCGAAGGAGAGCTGTCAACATCAGTTTACTTGTACTACTCATTCACCTACATGTATAGGCTGCGCAACGGAGAGAATGGGAATGTGATCCTTTACAGAAAAAATCATGCAGGGAGCGTTTGGATAAGTACACTAGCAGAAGCCCACTACTGTATAGCTGACCAAGAGGCAATTTGACTAAATGTGGATTGTGTCGACCGCCAACAAGTGGGTCTTTGTTTGATATATTGTTGTTGATATCAAAGCTGTTCTCGATCGATAACCACTGATGGGCATGGGCCCTCTTCCAGACTGGTTGCGGTGGAAGAAAGGAAAATGGTAGCCCTCAACACTTTCAAAGATAATCTCTGTCTGTTTAGATGCCTAGCGATTTCACGAGGCTCTAGACCCGACCGATGTTCAAACCTTGCTTGAGAACTGGCAGCTAGCTTCTATCAACTACAGCAAACAGTTCCAGATGTACCCAAAACTTCTCTAGATCAGCTTGCTAACATCGAGGAGCACTTCAAGTTGGGGATACAAGTGTATGAGCCCACTGAATGTGGAGACTGGCACCTTACCCACCAGGCAGCCCACTATGAAGAGAAGCTTGCAATTGGTGTTTATGAGGCCTTGATTCTTTGTACCGCAAAAGGGTCTTGGTGTGACAAAGGCAGGGCTGGCGTGCTTGAATCGGAGCATCAAAGCCTGTGTGTTTGGCATCTTATCTGCGCAGGCGAATACACACATTAGCATCTCAGGTAGCACAGGAGGCGCAGTCGAGACACAACAGGTATTCTTTTCAACAGGTCTTCGATGCCCACACGCATCTCGATCTTGCTATTGAGCCAGGCCTCTGGTTGCTACCCAGTCACCTCATAATTAACAGCAGCGGCCGTCGTCTATGGGTACAACAACGCCATTAAATTTAGAATTAGAATGTGAATTTAGAATTATAATATGATCTGGATGGGCAGCCTAAAGCCTTATATCCAGATGGGATGTTGACTTCCGGCGTTTTTGTCGACAGCTCTCTGCGGAGCAGAGTGGTTACTTGGAGGCGCAGTCGTCCGCCCAGCCAAATTTTTCACAAGCAATATCGATATATCCGTTGACCTGCGTGCGGCACTCGATCACAAAGTTCATGGCGATGGTCACCAAGCAACCAGGGATGAAAGAAATATTCAGTTCCGCATTCATAGGACGACGTATGGAAGAGGGAACTGCAACTGCCATATCTTCATCCTGAGCGACGCCGTACTTGAAATAGAGACGAGCTGACTATATAACTAGAGCAAAAATGGATGCCATATTTGTCCCCAGCCATCTGCTAGTGTCAACCTCTTGCGGTAAAAGGCGTTTCGTTATCATGGCCTTGCGTGGCGCCCTGCGGTTCAAATTCAACATCGTGTTGATATGCCCGATGTACGCCCACAAGACCTACATTGTATCGTGGCTTCTGTAAAGGTGACCACCAATTCATCGTGTTTGCCCCTGCAGCAGAAATCGAGGGAGAGCTGAATAAGCTCCTGAAGCTGTGCTCCTCAGTTTTCGTAGGCTGCGGTCAAGTCATTTTCATTGTTGATGACTGTGCTTTCTCTCACGATGTAAAGAGACAGTTGTGTGAGTTAACCCGCCTGGCTTTCTCAAGCAGGCATGAAAACCAAAGCATTTGGCTCCTAACCCAGCATTACAGCTTGGTGGCAAAGTCATTCTGAGACAATGTTGCCGCTGTGGTGGCCTTCCATCTGCCAAGGATACCCTAACATTATGGGACATCTATGGTGGAGAGCTTTCCCACAAGGAGCGGGCCCTGCTTCAGAAAGAATTGAAAGAGCAACGCTACACAAGGACTATGTTTCTGTCTGCGGCTTCCATTTTGCTGTTATTTAGAGTTGCCGTCAAGCTCTTCTATCATGCGTGATGGAGTAGTACCTTATCAAAGTTTTGGCTGAAGCCTGAATATCTGTTCCTGTGGAACAGGCGCCAACACCATCGACGCAGTCACAACCGTGGGATCCTTGCTGCGGCAGATGGGCCAAAAGAACATCTGGGAAAATATCTGAGCCTGGGGGATGTAGAGAAACAAGGAAACGGCCGCCTACACACCAGGTACGAGGCTGTGGTGGCTAGATGTATGCTCAGCACAACTGTTACCGGTGTGCTAAGTGTTGCTTGCAAGCTGGTAGCATTTGTGCTACCATTCACCGGCGTGCGCTTGTATGTCGAGAAAGCACTGCTAGCATCTTTGCAAAAAGACGAGCTAATAACCAGCGAGCTAAGCAACGCCACAGCAGCCTACGTTGTGAACAGCAGGATGGGCCACTATATAGCGTTTGCCTCCTCCGCACTGCACGTTATCGGCCATGTAGAGTTTGGAAGCAAGATGGCAGCAGACGCAGGCAGCAACGATGGCAAAATAATGGATACCATGTATTAGAGACACTGCCGGAGAGTGTAACAATGGAAACCTCCGACATAAACACAGCGCCCCTTCCGGCTTCCGTGGGCAAGGTCAAGGACCCTAAGAAAGTCGTTGCCGGCATGGGGCTCAACCAAAAGCACAGAAGCGAGGGACGCCATCAAGACGTGCGCAAGCGTGGTCGAAGGCGAGGCAACCACAACCAATAGCTGGAGTGTCGACACTTGGATAGGGATCAGTGGGTACAGTCTCTATCTAGTGGCAGAGCCGCGCGTATCCCACGGTTCCTACTTCCGCATCTCAGACTCCAGTCCCCAATGGAAAGTACTGCCCGCCAATGGAGTATTAATCACATTTAGAAATAACCATGGAAGGTTCTAATGTTGCCAAGGTTGTTATCGAAGCTGCTGGTAGGTCTAGCTGCTGTGGTTTGCCTTACAAGTAAAATATGCTAAAAACGAGTTTTCTTTGGATCCCTCGTCATCGATCGCAAAAAAATGGAAAGTGGGTTGCGGCTCTTTCAGCGGGTATCTATCTTTCAGGTACTTTCAATTCAGGTACTTTCAGGACCGAAAAGTGATCCTTAAATAATGGCCTCTGCCTTAGTAATGGTCGTAGCAGGCGCCGTACTTATCGCTGCAGCCTTCACCTTGGGTTAACGTGCTAACCCACCACCTCGAGGACGTTGACTCCGGCAAGTTTTCTGAAGAGCGGAAGAGACACGATAAAGCCCTAGAGCAGTACCAACGCAATATCGGTGAGTGGGAAAAACAGCGCATGGCTCGGTGGGACTGAGAGGAAGCCCAGGAGATTGCTCGCCAACAAGCTCTCGCCGACAGCCGCTGCCGACAGCAATCTCAACTTACATGCCCACACACATCCTGCGCAGGTGCAAAGCGCGAAGCTCCAATGGAAAGAGTATCATAGACCATCGAGGGCTAAGCGCACTGGCGAACTGGTTTTCGTGGGTAGAGGAAGCGTATCTGGCCAGCAAGGTGTTGTAGTGTTACACAACAGAATTACTGATTTTACTGACACTATTAATTGCTGTGTATTCTCAAAATACTTTTAGATAAAACAACTACATTCCTCTCATTTATTGATAAACTAAGTCAATACTATTAAGACTTCAGTTACATTAGAACCAGATTGTATCCTCGATCAATTTCCTATTTTCTTTTATCATTGAGACTCCTCCTATTTTCTCATTGTTGACACCCATTTATCTACCACACCCAAAGACACTATACTTCGTCCTATTTCCCACTTGCAATATTTTGACATTGTCAGATAACCTACAATTTCTACTATCCAGCAGTATAACTTTGTTACAGTATTTCAGACTTTAGCTATATAAAATCAACTGCGTATTTCACAACTTGTAATCTAGAACTACATAGTACGATCAAACTGACATTGATATAATGATAGACAGCTAGTGCGCGTCACTATAAAGGTGACCACACCTCAACTTGTAATAGTACTAGTCAGTCCCGAGCTGAACCGATACCAGCTTCTGCTAAGAGCCTCCCTTAACATTTGTTTTCTACGATGTAGCTTTAAAAAAAACATGACGTCCAAGGGTAGTTCATTCCAAGTCTATATCTTCATCAATAAGCAGGGGGCGTCCTAGTCAGTTCCAAGCTGAATAAAAGAACCGATCAATACCTAGACTACCGAGAGCGCTCCCTTAAAGTGCATATGACACAATTTTTTTTATTTCATTTTATAACATAGATTAGTGATGGAAATAATAATATCACAAATAATTACTCGTGCCCAGGCCGTAGGCCGCACGAGTTATAAAACCCAACGCGTATTTTTTTTTTTTGGGCGTCAGTTGCACAATATCCGGTCACATGGTATCGAGACCAAATACCGGGCCTAGTATCTCCATCACGTGTAAATGTATTGGAACCATTTGGCGTCAGTTGTGCAATATCCGGTCACATGGTATCAAGACCCTAGTATCTCTATTATGTTTAAATGTATTGGAACCATTTATATACAAACATTTATCTGTCTCACAATCGATGTGGGACTTTGTCAAATCCAAAACACTACGCATGACCACTAATTACTCGAACCCAGACCCCAAACATTTGCCACAGACCGGTAGCTGCCACGTAATTTACATACCACAGGTATCCAGCATCCCTTGCGGTTAGCACATGGTGCACATGCTCAGAAGTACAAGACGACGGCCATTTTGGATTTTAGACATGTGGAAGAAGACTTCAACGATTTGTGTGGAATTCTACGAGCAAAATCTTGCACTTTTTACTCGTCGGAGTGTTAAGTTAAGTGTTGAAGACGAGAAGATCTTCAAATTTGAGATCGCCACCCCTTCCATTCGTGAGGGAGCTGTTGTAGCAGCAAATAACGAAGAGACCAGCAAATATATGGTCGCCACCCCTTCCATTCGTGAGGGAGCTGTTCCAGCAGCAGCAAATAACGAAGAGACCAGCAAATATATGGTCGCCACCCCTTCCATTCGCGAGGGAGCTGTCCCAGCAGCAAATAACGAAGAGACCACAAGTACGGTCGAATTGCAAAGGTATAATGAAACAAACAAGTATCAAATGAACCAATGTTATCAAAAATCAAAGTTATACTATGAAACAAACAGTAAACAAATGAACCATTGTTATCAAAAATGAAAGTTATTGAAACACTCAAATCTACAAAACTGTCATGCCAAAAGTGTTGTTGCCGTTGGTTGTACTTCTGTATCTTATGATATGAGGAGAGAAGTAAGTCAGAAATATGATAATAATTATCTTAGTCAATCAAGAAGAGCCAAGCATAAAATATCAAAAATCTTAGTTACTATTATTGTTGATTGTTATCCAATATGCAATAAACAGCATCAGAGGTATTGTATTTCAAGGAGAAAGTTACTGATTTCAGGTGACATTGAAGTAAACCCAGGCCCAGTTTCCAATGCAAATAATACAGTGCCAATAATTCCCCCAATGGTGTTATTACAGTCTAGATTAACCGAACAAGGTTTAAGATCAATAGATGTTGGCGGTGCAGGTGATTGTTTTTTTAGAACAGTATCACATCAATTATATGGTGAAACCAACTATCACATGGATGTACGTACTACTGGTGTTCAATACATGAGAAATAATCCAGAAAGGTTTATTGAGAGTAATACAGCTTACTCATGGGTAAAGTACATATCTAATATGTCTCGACAAGGTACATGGTGTGATGCACTAATCATACAAGCAGTTGCAGATGCTATGAATCTTACCATCCGTATTACAGAATCAAATGAGGGCTTTGCAGCATTCACTGTTATGTGCATGTGCGAGACAATTCAGTAGTACAAGACTCCATGATATATGCTTTCGCTCTGACGCCGCTAGCTAGACACACACCAGCTTTGACAATATCATTGTGTAAATACATTCCATTTGCCCTATAATCTGATTTGATTTTGACTTTATTTTTAGTGACGGTTTTGGATTTGATAATGTCCCACATCGATTGATAGAAAGATAAATGTTTGTATATAAATGGTTCCAATACATTCGCTCTGACGCCGCTAGCTAGACACACACCAGCTTTGACAATATCATTGTGTAAATACATTCCATTTGCCCTATAATCTGATTTGATTTTGACTTTATTTTTAGTGACGGTTTTGGATTTGATAATGTCCCACATCGATTGATAGAAAGATAAATGTTTGTATATAAATGGTTCCAATACATATATACTTGATGAAGATACTAGGCCCTGGTCTTCTCCCCTTGCCCTCCCCACATAGAATATACAGGGATTCCAATTCAACTAACTTGGGTGATCCAAAGCATTCCCACCAGGGCACGAGTGAACCCTGCCGACAGGGTCTAGTTTTTGATTAAATTATTGCTTTTAGAGATATTTGTGAAAAACATGTTGCGAAGTGTGACGTCACGTTGTTTGATCGCACCCTGGTTTCATTGAAATCATGGCAAATATCGATCGCTTTTTGTGCTAGAAAACGAAAAGAACAACAAACAATTTGAAGTAGATTAAAAGTACAGATATAATACTTTAAACACCAAAAAAGTTAGAAGCTTTACCTGTTTATGTTTTTGTCTTATGGTCGGACAAAAGTATGACTATTTTGGTTATTTTTGAGGCTCTTCAAACAATTATATTTTTCGAAAATATCTTTCAAAGCAATCATTTCACAGAAAATTGATTATGTTTTCTTTGATACTACCAATAATCTGCATAATTGAGGCCAATGAAATTTTTCATGTCATATGCACTTTAACAGTAGTCCTCAGTCGAGGACCGCAACGAAGTTTTCTTCGAAGCTCCTTGTGGCAAAGCCGCTTGCAGCAGGCATGATCGCCACCAAAAAAACGCCGCCGCGGTACATCACCAGGGTTCGTTTCGATGTGCACACGCTCAACGAGGTCCACCAGGCTGACCTGCTGCTGTGTCTGCCGCATGACCGGCTTTGCCGCCGCAAAACCTAAATTTTCGCTCACACTTTCTCTAGTTGTTGTTTCTCTAGTTCTAGTTAGACTCATTGTTAATTATTTATTTTAAAATCGAAAATTTTCAAAGCTTAAACTTTGAGACAAATATTACTTAGAAATACGAAATATCTATACGATATTTCTATACGAGGCGGCAGCAATATAGTTCCGAAGCGCGAACATTTCTTGTATGCAAAAAAAATATCGAATGGACCACCAAAATGTAATGTAATGTAATGTAGACCGCGGTCTAAACCAATCAGAAAGCGCTTTTGTCTGACTTCATAATAATCACGTGGTTGTCACGGGAAGAGCTACGCTGATCGCTACGCTGTTGTTTACGCTGTTTCGTTGCACGAGATAAGTCCAAAAAAGATGATATTTATGTTCTTTGCTTTTGTTATACTGAACTGTGTACTCTTTTCTAGATCGATTTGCTGACTATATGACAGCCTGTGTTCTAAACTGAGTAAAATTAATACTCAAAACGGTTAACCGAATCACCGTGTTCGAAATATATTCACACAGTAATGTGATCGGCCAGCATGCCAACTTTTGTCAAGAGACACAAATCCTACTTTACTGAATTGTTTAATCTACTCAAAATACTCATTATTGCAGGCCAATAAATAATAACAAATCCTGCTGCTAGACTGATCGTCACGCCAACGTGCTAATTATACGTCTGTGAATTGAAGTATTTGTTTTTACAATAGACCGAATGCAATAATGGCGTCCAATTTCAATTGCCATTGTTCTGGACTGACTAGCCTCGTGTTCATGTGGTAACACAAAAGCATTTTCACCTGTATGAGAGACTAGTCAGTCCAGAACAATGGCATTTGAAATTGGCCGCCATTATTGCATTCGGTCTATATATTATTTCAAAGCCATCTCTCTGGAATTAGGTCAAGTTTTCGCAAAATAAAATAAATCATGGAGTATAAAACTGTGTTTCAATAATCACAAAAGATCATTGCAACAAAATCATTGTCCTCGTTGGCATTTAGCGATAGCTACAGCTAGTATTATTGTTCATAGATTAGATAACGTTTTTCTATGAATTTATATTTCTTAACTTAATATATTTCTTAACTTAATAAATGAATAAATTATTAAATTATTATTATTATTATTATTATTATTATTATTATTATTATTATTATTATTATTATTATTATTATTATTATTATTATTATTATTATTATTATTATTAACTTGTCCACACGCCCCTTGTGGAAATCAGCTTTTTTATAGTTGACGGAGCAAGCGTGTATAAATAAAATTTACCTACCTGTACCTACCTACCTATAAGTATGAGCTCAAGGTAGTTGACATAGCTTCCAGGTTTAAGGAGGCTGAGCCCGGCCCTGAGCACGAAAGAGGCTAAAGAGGTTGCAGGCGCCCTTGAAAGGATATACCAACGGAGGCCTTTGAGATGGCATAACCTGCTTCAGGTCGAGCCCGGTCGTGAGTTCATGGGCACGGTGAACCCGCTGCTGGCTAAGCACGGTGTGGAGGTCGACATCCATCTAGACCAGGCCCTTGTGGAAAGGGCCCTGGCTGAATAGTTCTTCGGCCACCAATATGCCCAAAAGATGTTATTGCGCAGCCGCGCTGGCGTGCTGGTCGGCGAGCGCTCCACCGAGTAAGTGGCTCGGATCGTTTGTCCGAGGTCGTCAAAGCTTTGAACGATGAGGTGACTCGACTGTGTCTAAAAAGTACTGAAACGAATCCGGTGGATCCGTTATCTAGAGCCCGGTGAGCTAGAGGAGGGATGCCGCAGGGCAACAGAACCGGTCGGTCGCGTTTCGGTCGCGCTTGCGCGCTACCACGGTTGCCTGTGGAATTTCGGTGACTGCTGGGGGCCTCGGCGCGTCTGGTGGGGCTCCTGGAGGGTGCCGGTATGTATCTACTACAAGCTATACTACTTGTTTGCTTATTTACCGCTTTTTTCGACACATTTTTCAAACTCGCTTTTAAACATCACTGAGACTGCAGACCCTGTGTCGCGTTCCATTGGGACAATTTTTCCGTTTATTTTCAGGTGTAAGGTGATGGATTTTCTTTTCTTTTCGTTGAAAGAATTTACATCCAATTTCATATTCATCCTCAGAGTTCTCTTCATTTATATTTGTACATTTCGTGTTCGCGACATCGCGCAGTGTGTTCTCGCTAGACATGCTTGCTCAATAGAGTCGTGTTCGTATGAGTGAGAAACCTACGGTACGGAGTTACGGTCACGGTACGGAATCGGAAGATATCTAGTCAACCAATCACAGCGCGAAATCATTTCTCAACCAATCAGAATGCAATGACTTTTTAGAAGACTTTCGATTAAATGTAAATGCAGCAGGTGTTTTTTAGTGATTTTGTACATAGTTATTTTATTATTATTTATATTTGTTATACATAGTTTTCAGTTTGTTTCATGGACAGTTGTATATTTTAATAAACGTTTATACAAATTCGAATGCTTGGATACCGAACGATGATGGCGCGATACGGTCACCGCACGGCACGAACCGTACCGTAACTACTTCCCACTCATACGAAAACCACTCTATGTCGTTTCTGAAACAAGCATTGTTTTGTGTTGACTTTATTTGCTTTGTATCTGTCTTGACTCGTGGCTTTGCTCTTATCTTGTTTACACTAACTTCCTTTTGTTTTCCTTTCAACTCGACGGCATCTTTAGCGGCCATTTCCATCGCTACTGCTATCTCGATTGCCCTCTTTAATGTTAGCGTTGCTTCTAATCTTTTCTGTATACTTATTGTGCGTTCCACATACTAATCTGTCTCTTAGCGTATCATCTAAGTTATCAAAGTTGCAGTGAATGGCTAATTTTCTCCGCTACGTATCCATTGATCGTCTCACCTTCGTCTTGTACCTTTGTATGATTATTGATTATAGAATATTAGAATGTAGTGGTAGTGTGTGTTAGATAATCGATGGTTTAGATGCTAACTGCTTTTCGAGAAGTTCCACAATAGCCTTGTAGGTAAGAGTTGACGGTTTTGCTGGAGCGGTGAGGTTCCTAAGAAGCGAATACGTCTTGCTTCCAAGCAACGTCAAAAGAGCGGGAACTTTCTTCTCGTCTTCAATCTCGTTAACTGTAAAATACTGGTCTAATCTATCAGTGTAAGCGTTCCAACAAGGTTTCTGTACTTTCGTCGCACTGTTCGATTTTACCGATGTAGGCCTGCGGCATGGTGTTGGTAGAAACCGAGGAAAATATTTAGGGTCTTTTGTGTCCACCGTGTGGCCAGACTCCTTGGTCGAAGCACAGGGAGTTCTAACTTGATATTTGTGGCCATTTAGAAGCTCTCAAAGTCTGTATACATATCGTATGAGTAAATACCGCCTAACATCCTCGTCGCCTGTAATTGTGGTGTATTAGTGTGTGATATTGGACACTGATTATATCCACTCAATTGCAGAAACGTTGCAGTATATATTTATACAAATATCTAATGAGATGCAAAATGTTAAACATGCTAAAATACAACTATTCAAACTTCATTGAATATTCATGATACTTTATGATGACGTCATTAGCATTATTTAAGACCAACTTAATTATGCAAAGGCGTCTGTTCGCAACGTTCGGACGTTCGGAAGTAAGAATAAAGTTGTATCTCATTAGATATTTGTATAAATGTATACTACAACCTTTCTGCAATTGAGTGTACATGATAACGTAATCATATACGGAATATAACCTGTGTTTTTATCTTTAGATGGCCAAGTCTACTGGTAATTTCCTTACCTTACGACAAGCACTCAACAAGTTTTCTGCTGATGGTAAGTCACTATATCCAATCTTCACTCATTCATAGCTCCACATCATTCAGATACATCACCTATTACTAACAAAAAATAGTTGAAACCAGCTAGCATGCTATCATGAATCCTGCAACCTGATTGGCTAACGTACTCACTATCTATTTAAACAATAGAGTAGTTCCATCGAGGGAATTATGCTGTGATAGTTGCCCGCGGAAACTGGATGTTCATTTCAAATAGTAGTTTTGAGAACATCCAGTTTCCAAGGGCAACTATCACAGCGTAATTCCCGAGATATGATAGATAGCGGGGGAGCACGAGAAAACCAATACAATGCAATACAATACAATAGTTTATTTAGACACGTTGTTGTCCAAGAGCGCGAAGCTCGTTCAAAATACGAACGTAATTATCATAATTAGATTTTTAAATCTAATTGGTTAATACATCAAAACTGCGATTGTGCTCGTCAAAAGAACAAAAAATAGCGTTCAGAATTCATTATCTAAAACTCACTTTTATTACTTTGTTTTCTCTCTCAGCGGGCACTATCGCGTCACGTGGTCGACTTCTGACCAATGAGAGCGAAGGAAAATTTATTGTTGAATTATAATGCGGGATAGATAATGAGTAGCGAAAAAGCCGACGTTTTGAACAAAAACAGCGTAAAATCAATAAATATTGGTATAAATCGAAGGTAGTATGCTAGTTGGTTTCTACTAAAACAAAAAATAATTGTTCAATAGAAAACTCGAACTCGTAGTCTAATTGTTAACCTTGGTTTTCTGTTCTACCTTAGTGTAAACTCGGCATAAAAAAATATTTTAATTAACAATAATAAACAAATACAATGATAAAACTAATTGAGTTAGCGCTATTGGGTGAGGTTTAGTAGCTATTGATCTATGATTTTTTTTAATGAGTCAAACGTCGAACTTAATTCGGTCGAGCTAAAGGGGCTGTGTCATGGTTAACAAGTGGACTGGGTACTAGTGTTAAACTTGAAAAAGTGAGACTCACTATTTCAAGTTATCGAGTGCCATCTTGGATTTGAATCGTAACGACAGATCGTAGTTTGTATATTCTCCAGTTGTATATGCATATTTTATCCATTTTGAGTTAATGTTCGATCCCTTTTAATGTTCAAATGTCTTCTGGTGCGAAGTTCAAAGGCAAACGATTTCAGTTTCACGGCGGCCGCCGAAGGCAAAATTCAGGTTACAAGAAACGATTCGATAACAAAGACGATCGTTGGATCGGAGACCACGGACCACGGCAGCAAAGTCGAGCTAGGATATATGTCAAGGGAGATATCTATTCAGCATGGAACAAGGCCAAAGAATGCTCTGGCAATGGGATATGTAGCGATAGTTTATTTGATTCGCTTGATTACTTTCAGTTGAGATGAGAATAATTACTAAGTTAACGTGTCATGAATATCATTTAAAATAGGCACCAATGCGCATGTGCAGCTCATGCATGACACAGCCCCTTTAAACAAATGCAAATGAAAGTATAGTTGAGCATGCACAGAAGACCTTACTGGAGAATTGTAGGAAACTTTTATTAGTTCGACACATCGTAGGTATTAGACTGATTCCATAAGTCGCTGTTTTCGCTCTTTTACCCTGGAGGTCGCTCACCCAGCGACTTATCACACTTTTACTATTTTTCTGTGCAAACGAAAACGAGGCTGATGAATAATAATTAGCGGAAGTGAAATTCCAGACTCGTAGATTTCAGCGAAAAGTCCGTTGTCGTCCCAAAATTCTGAATAAATATTTAAAAATATTATTCGAATCTATAAGACTGGGTTATTTTCCTATGAGGGAAATATATATGTGTGAATACAGAGAATGACTGGACGTTTGAAAAAAAGCTTTACAAATATGTTCCGAGAAAATTGACACAGACAAATGCTACTTCGACCACAGGGAGTTCTAACTTGATATTTGTGGTCATTTTAGAAGCTCTCAAAGTCTGTGAATTCCCACAACAAATGCTTTGTACGGCGGCCCTAGGAACACTAACGAATGCATATTCCGATTGAAAATAGCCCTCTCAATTGACTCTTCCAAATTCTTTAAAGAAATCCTTTATCTTCCTTCCAGAGTTTCACCAAGCAAACATGGCTCATAAAATGGCTTCGGAATGATCTTTTGAATCTTTGAAGAGTTCACAACGGAAGTACAGTCTAACCCTATTAAGCGGCCACCCATTAAGCGGCCACCCCCTTTTAATCGGCCAGTTATCAAAGTCGCAAAATTATTGTCGGAATAATACTGTAAATATAACCCTTATTAAGCGACCACCTCTATTAAGCGGCCGCGGCCACCTTTCGGCGGTCCCGATGTGAGTTTTCCTATTGTTTTTACCCCTTGGTTTTCCAATAAATGCATATGGTTATTGTGCCCCATTAGGTATGAGGTTTTCCAATAAATGCATATGGTTATTGTGCCCGATTAGGTATGAGGTTTTCCAATAAATGCATATGGTTATTGTGCCCCATTAGGTATGAGGTTTTCCAATAAATGCATATGGTTATTGTGCCCCATTAGGTATGAGGTTTTCCAATAAATGCATATGGTTATTGTGCCCCATTAGGTATGAGGTTTTCCAATAAATGCATATGGTTATTGTGCCCCATTAGGTATGAGGTTTTCCAATAATGCATATGGTTATTGTGCCCCATTGGGTATGAGGTTTTCCAATAAATGCATATGGTTATTGTGCCCGATTAGGTATGAGGTTTTCCAATAAATGCATATGGTTATTGTGCCCCATTAGGTATGAGGTTTTCCAATAAATGCATATGGTTATTGTGCCCGATTAGGTATGAGGTTTTCCAATAAATGCATATGGTTATTGTGCCCCATTAGGTATGAGGTTTTCCAATAAATGCATATGGTTATTGTGCCCCATTAGGTATGAGGTTTTCCAATAAATGCATATGGTTATTGTGCCCGATTAGGTATGAGGTTTTCCAATAAATGCATATGGTTATTGTGCCCCATTAGGTATGAGGTTTTCCAATAAATGCATATGGTTATTGTGCCCCATTAGGTATGAGGCTGGCCCTGGCTGATGCTGGCGATGCATTAGAAGATGCAAATTTCGTCGAGAAAATGGCTGATGCAGGAATTTTACGTCTTTTTACGTTCCATGAATGGATTAAGGTAAATGACGTCTTATTGTTGTATGTTTTGAATCAAAGTCGTTGTCATTTTCGTATGAGTGGGAAACCTACGGCACGGAGTTACGGTACGGAATCGAAGACATTGTATTCAACCAATCACAGCGCGCAAAATCATTGCTTAACCAACACGGCACGTTCACTGCACGGCACGAACCGTACCGTAACTACTTCCCACTCGTAAGAAAACGACTCTATTAAATAGGGAGCGGTGTATTTTTGAAAGAACAAAACAATGTGAACGGGTTCATGGTAGACACACATTTTATGGATATTCTTGCAGGACATGTTGGAAGGGAAAGAGAGCCTGAGAACTGGACCAATGAATTTATTTGATGATAGAGTCTTTGAAAGGTAAACATGTTTTCTCAGTTCTTTTTCTCTTTGTAATAGTTGTCTGTCCCTAAGTAGTAGGGAAATGGGGGCGGAGCCTAATGTTGGTGACCACCATTTGGTCGCCGGAGCTGGGGCCCAGACTCGCGCCTGCCGAAGCGGCTATAAGGTCTGGAACCAGCTTTGGATTTATGCGGTGGTGCATCCATTCGTGAGTCAGGGTTATGTTTAGAACGTTTTGTTTTCAATAACCTCTTGGGTTCGGTTTTTCCTATGTTTAGGGATTCTTGGTTCCTTTCAGATCGATTGAATCATGGTTTTTCAATTTCCATTTTCTTGACATTCTATTTGAGGTCAAGAGGTTATTACCGATATTCAAGTTTCGCTGTATCTTTATGAATTCTAATTTTAGACTATCGCATCAAAATGGCATTTAAAATGAGATCTACTAGACCACAAACCAACCTATTATTGTTTCTCTTCGTTCATTGAAATGCTTCGATATATAGATTGTAATATAGCTATGATTGACTCTCCTCTTCTGATAACTCGAGCACTGGAACAATGAGTTTCAGCTTGTTTGATCGCAAAGACAGTTGGTGGCTAGAAGGTTCTCTCTTGGCAGCGATAAAACGTTCTCTTAGTTGTTCTAAAATTGATGGGGAAAACATTTTCGCAGATGTGGCATTCTACTGGTTGGTGATTGGAGTAACCCTCATAGATGCCATATGCATCGCGGACTGGCTATTTTACGATTCTCAAACATGACATTGTTTGTCATCTTTTCATCCTCACTGTTTTCTTCTTCTAAAGATTCACTCTCATCATGAGAATCATCGCTAGTTCCGCCCCACTAACATCATCAATTGATCATCAGAAACCTGATCTTCTGGTTACCTAGCAACCAATTCCACTAACAGTTTGTTGTTACGAATGAGTTATTTATTGATGTCTAGTTCTGACAGTCCATCCGTGAAAGTTTTGAGTCCTCGGAGTTCTAACATCTAGGTTGTAAGGTAGTAAAGCATATTCAATCAGTTTTATCATATTTGTGACTGGGCGGATTCTTCGATGATGATAAGTCATTTCTACATGTCTTCGTTGACAAAGTTGAAATTTCAAAGCTTCGTTTCAGGATGAACCGTTATTTATAACAGAAAAAGAGACCACGCAGACATCAGGGGTGACATAACATCACTCACAAAGTCTCCACCTTTCTGAGCTAATAATGATTTCTTCGTTTTGTATGGAAATGATGATTCATCTAATTCTTGTATGATACAGGCATCACAGTGCAAATTACCTTTAATTGCACTGCATCAACATGAGGTCTAAGGCTTTAGTTTTGTCTATGTAATAGCGGAATGGATCCTCTTAATAAATTAAAGCAAACTTCATAAATGGGATGCATCTGTTCTGGGATGTTAAAAAGTCATGTGATGGTAAGGACAAGAGTGTAAAAGATGCAGAAATTATCACGAAACAATTGTCCCATGTTTTCTCAACTAAATATTTCGCTCAAATGAATCTTCTATCAATGGAGATACTTGATGAAATGAAGGAAAGTAAAATGAGCACATTTATATATTCAGTTATTTGTGCGAGTTCGTCTTTTGCAGGAAAAATAAAACCTATAAATGACATGTGCTTGTCAAATCCTAAAATGTGCACACATGCATGCTGTAAAATAGCGCTAAATAGCACAATGAAAATATATCTCCAATTTAGTCCAAATAAACACACTTACAATACAAGGCTATGCTATGTTTATAAATTAAAAATATTGAAGAAAATTTTAAACTGAAAGTAAATTTTTCCATGACGCACTTAGTTTTACGGGACCTCTAGGGCTCCCGTAAATTTACGGACGACTTCTGCACTTAAGAAATGGGCGCAAAGCGTTTGTGCAACACCCGTATATTTCGTTGCATAAACAGCACTTAAGTGGTCACTTACGATAATCGTAAGATCCAATACTTAAGTGAAACTCTTAGTGAGCAATTAACCCATTCTTTGCAACAGTCTTAAATTACGAGTATACTTTCAAAAGTAGAGTTTTATGCAACCGGTACATGGGCCCCAGCTCCAGCGGAGGCACCGGCTGGCTCCGCCCCTCCGGCGCCAGAATGGGGGTTCACCGACATTACTACTTCCCTAGTTTCTAGTTCGATAGCAGGGTACTGAAGTGATTAGCGCTTTGAGCACTAGAAAAAGCGCTTTGTAAATGATAAAGTAGTAGTAGTAGTAGTATTATTATTATTATTATTATTATTATTATTATTATTATTAATTTCTTTGACGAACCCATCAACGACTCTTACACAATAACGTTGGTAAAAACGTTCTAAACAATGGTTTCTTGTTGAATCAGTGAAGTGAACAGAGCGATACGTCTAACTCAAGCAAACTATGACAACATGATGTACAGAGAAGCGTTGAAGACAGGATTTTACGAGCTCCAGGCATCTCGTGACAAGTATCGTGAAGTGTGCATCGATGGTATGCATAAAGAACTCGTCATGTGGTTTATCGAGGTAAGACTACACGTCTACTTTTGGTACGACTCCATGTTTGATAGTGTTTTTACTCGTCCTCTACTAGAGAAAATTTGTCTTCGCAGTTGTATAGGATTGTCAGGTCATATAGTATCCGGTGAATAAATCCTTACCCCGACAGTATAAAACATGCATTGGATGACAGCATCAACTTATCTACTGGATAGCACTACCCACCCTTTCGCGAAGCGTTGGTAACTTACGATCCAAGTCTCGTAAACTCTTCGTAGCAATTTTGATGCGTTACATAGTGTACGTAACATACGAGTACTTGTAAATCCTGTACGTAACATACGAGTACTTGGAAATCCTGTACGTAACATACGAGTACTTGGAAATCCTGTACGTAACTTACGAGTACTTGTAAATCCTGTACGTAACATACGAGTACTTGTAAATCCTGTACGTAACATACGAGTACTTGTAAATCCTGTACGTAACATACGAGTAAATCCTCTACGTAACATACGAGTACTTGTAAATCCTGTACGTAACTTACGAGTACTTGTAAATCCTCTACGTAACATACGAGTACTTGTAAATCCTGTACGTAACATACGAGTACTTGTAAATCCTGTACGTAACTTACGAGTACTTGTAAATCCTCTACGTAACATACGAGTACTTGTAAATCCTGTACGTAACATACGAGTAAATCCTGTACGTAACATACGAGTACTTGTAAATCCTGTACGTAACTTACGAGTACTTGTAAATCCTCTACGTAACATACGAGTACTTGTAAATCCTGTACGTAACATACGAGTACTTGTAAATCCTGTACGTAACTTACGAGTACTTTTAAATCCTGTACGTAACATACGAGTACTTGTAAATCCTGTACGTAACATACGAGTACTTGTAAATCCTGTACGTAACATACGAGTACTTGTAAATCCTGTACGTAACTTACGAGTACTTTTAAATCCTGTACGTAACTTACGAGTACTTGTAAATCCTGTACGTAACTTACGAGTACTTTTAAATCCTGTACGTAACTTACGAGTACTTGTAAATCCTGTACGTAACTTACGAGTACTTGTAAATCCTGTACGTAACATACGAGTACTTGTAAATCCTGTACGTAACTTACGAGTACTTGTAAATCCTGTACGTAACATACGAGTACTTGTAAATCCTGTACGTAACTTACGAGTACTTGTAAATCCTGTACGTAACTTACGAGTACTTTTAAATCCTGTACGTAACTTACGAGTACTTGTAAATCCTGTACGTAACATACGAGTACTTGTAAATCCTGTACGTAACTTACGAGTACTTGTAAATCCTGTACGTAACATACGAGTACTTGTAAATCCTGTACGTAACTTACGAGTACTTGTAAATCCTGTACGTAACATACGAGTACTTGTAAATCCTGTACGTAACATACGAGTACTTGTAAATCCTGTACGTAACCTACGTAAGTAAAGTTAAGCCTGAAGCATTTCGAAACTGCCTCAAAACATTGAATTGTCGCTTCTGATTGGCAGGAGTACACGTGAGACTAATCTCTCTCTTTGCAGGTGCAAACCCTCCTACTTTCACCTATTTGTCCTCACTTATGTGAACACATTTGGCGCATTCTAGGAAAGGTAAATCAATCTGATTGTGAAATGATATTGTGGAAGTGTTCAAGAATAATTCTGTCTTATAGAGTGGCAGTATATTGAAGGCTTCTTGGCCTATTCCTGGCTACGAAGATGAAATACTTCTGCAATCTTCATCTTATCTTGAAAACATCACCCACGAATTGCGACTCAGAATCAAGCACCTAACAGCTCCTAAAGGCAAAAAGGTAACACCTTAGTTGAGGTTGATTGTTTATTCAGAGGAGGAATTACTTGTTGATGTCGTTAATGTTCGTGGGGGTACTGTCATTGCTTTAAGTTTATAATAATTTGAAAAAGTTGATTATGCAATGGTTTAGACTGCAATGAGGGTGGTCTAGTGGTGAGACTACTTGCCTCTCACTGCTGTGGTCCCGGGGTGGTCTAGTGGTGAGACTACTTGCCTCTCACTGCTGTGGTCCCGGGGTGGTCTAGTGGTGAGGCTACTTGCCTCTCACTGCTGTGGTCTCGGGGTGGTCTAGTGGTTAGACTACTTGCCTCTCACTGCTGTGGTCCCGGGGTGGTCTAGTGGTTAGACTACTTGCCTCTCACTGCTGTGGTCCCGGGGTGGTCTAGTGGTTAGACTACTTGCCTCTCACTGCTGTGGTCCCGGGGTGGTCTAGTGGTGAGGCTACTTGCCTCTCACTGCTGTGGTCTCGGGGTGGTCTAGTGGTTAGACTACTTGCCTCTCACTGCTGTGGTCCCGGGGTGGTCTAGTGGTGAGACTACTTGCCTCTCACTGTTGTGGTCCCGGGGTGGTCTAGTGGTTAGACTACTTGCCTCTCACTGATGTGGTCCCGGGGTGGTCTAGTGGTTAGACTACTTGCCTCTCACTTTTTAGTTAATTATGTTGGAGGGCCACTGAGTTCTCAGTACAATTATTTTAATTGTAACTGTCGTGTGTCCTCTGTAAATAAAGTTTGTTCATTCATTCATTCATGCTGTGGTCTCGGGGTGGTCTAGTGCGAAACATGCTTTCCCTTGCTTCGGGGTTATTTATCCAGGTACATACAACTCTCGACTAATAGTACGGTACTCCGGTTTTCCTCCCTATTAGACGAGAGTTGTATGTATATAATATCTATTGGAGTAGTCAAGTGGATATGTTACGCTCTGTTGTATCCTCCTACGATTAACTCGAATTAGATAAATTGATTCAGTTGTTGACATGTGATTGTTATCCCCACAGCAAAAGAGCAATACTCTACCACCCAAACCAAACCATGGTCTTGTTTTCGTTGCCAGTTCATTTCCTCCATGGCAACACGTGACGCTCACCACCTTGAAGACATTGTATCATAGCAACGGTGGAAGCTTTCCTGACAATCGTGATATTATGAAGGAACTGAAAGACAAACCCGAGGTCAAGAAATACATCAAGAAACTCATGTCATTTGTACAGTTTGTCAGGGTAGGTAGTGCAACTACTCTTCCCTCGTCCTCTGCACAGTTCTCTCTGTTTCCTGTACTCTCTGGGATTCTTGTTGGTCTTGAGGGACTTATGAGGAAAACGAAAAGCCAGAAGACCCTATTTTCTTCTCGTGGGGAGCCAATTTGCGTGCGATGTTTTATTTATAGTTCACCCCAATTAAAAATGCTAAGCGGTCTGACGCTTCTCGTTGCATTGTGAGCATGTTGAACAACTCTTTATTTAGTAATGTAGTTGGTAAGGTTTCGTCAAGCGTAAAAAGACTCGAGTCCAGACGGGAATTTTCCGAGTCTTTTTACGCTTGACGAAACCTTACCAACTACATTACTAACTATGACCAAGCGACAAATTACTTTATAACTCTTTATTTGTTTTGACAGCTATATGTCTTTCAAATTTGCCGCATCGTTGCCATGGCAACTTTTACGATCTTTTAAAATACCTATTTAAAAAAATAGGTACTCCTACAGAGTATAATTCGGGATTAATTGTACTGCTCTCGTACAATCAGAATATTTTTGTTGTTGTTGAAGTATTTTTTTTAATATATTGTGAAATACTTACAGTTTACTTGATGTTGCTAGGGTAACGTTGAACGAGATGGTCTATCTGCCATGGATACCACACTTGCATTTGATGAACGACAAGTTTTGTTGGAAAACCAACGCTACCTTAAGAAGGCCTTGGGGGTAATTACACATCAAAGATGAACCACATGCATATGTTTATTCATTTATTTAATATTTTGCTGGGCTTATTTCCTGTTGGGAGGGGTACCCCACATATGGAATATACGGTCATGAGCCGCTGGGTAGGGTGACACTAGGGTAAACGTCTACGCATTCGCGAACTCTCTAAATAAATCAGTGACGTATTTGTATTTTAAATCTCAGTGATATCCTTTGAATATAATCGTATCTTAGTTACAGGGATTAGTTAATGATTTGCAAAAGTAAACTTTGTATAAAGTTTCATCCTCATTAGTATTCTTTATATAAAGAATACTAATAAGGGAAGGTCTCATATTGGTGTCGTATCATTGACCTTAATAATAATAATAATAATAATAATAATAATAAACTTTATTTCACGAGGGTACATTTAACAGTGTACCTTCCAGTTCCCTGTACGGAACGACATAAATATCGTTGAAATATTGCTCCTTGGTCACACTTTCGGAACGTAGTTCAAATGTGAGATCTTTTTGAGAGTATAGTGCGCATGAGTGAGGCGTTAGAAGCAACGCGATACTGCTATGTTTATGTTTTCCTTCTTTTTTTTTAATGAAATCATCAGAAAATGTATTATTTTGGAAGATCGTTTTGAAGCTGTTCAATAAACTCGCAGATCCTGTTTTCGTAGTTTTAAACTCGATAAAACACGATCTGCGAGTTTATTAAACAGTACTTAAAAGTTTACGAGTATACAGAAGTTAAACTCGCGCGTTGATGATTGGACATGATGTAGTGAGAAGGTGCAATGTATTTATCGTGGAATTCAATGGCAAACAAAATCCAGTCACTCTGACGTCATCATCCTAAAATAGAAGGGCTAAAATGTCTGCTAACATCCATTACGTACAGGACTTGGAGTGATCATTTGCCTAACATGTAGAAAGTATGGAAAGGAAAACCGAATTCAAGCTCATTAATCACATCAATAAGGAAATCGAGGACCAGAATTACCAGTAGGGCGGGATTAGCCATGGTGCACACTGGTCTACACTCGTCTCGTTTTGCTCTTGGTTTTGGAAGGATATCAAGTTCTACCCAACGAAACGTTATAGTCTGTATGAAAGGCTATGTATGACTACATCTACTATAAACGTTGACGATGAAGATGATACTTTGACGACTGTTGCTTCGATGAGGCGTGGCAAAAACGAGGGATAATAATAAGGAAGGGCTATATAGACTCGACTGATGGGATGGAATAATGCAAATGTATTTGTCATTTGTCTCACGTCATTTGTTAACGATTCGATGTTTATAAACTTTATTAATTGAGAAAGCTTTTCAAATGTTCTAAAAACTTGAACAATTTTATCGTCTTTACTATTCGCACCAGTCCCTTACAAAGCGAGTATAAATAAGGCCGATCCCAGGTCTACAACGCAGGCAGTCTGAAACCCTGTGTGGAACGACACAGCTTTGACTTTATGGTTGATCAAGGTAGCGGCCGCCCAGGCTCTGATAGCCGGCCCACCAGCGCCTGTTCCAGTTCCTGCTCCACCAGCACCTGTTCCTGTTCCTGCTTCACCAGCACCTGTTCCTGTTCCTGCTCCACCAGCACCTGTTCCTGTTCCTGCTTCACCAGCACCTGTTCCTGTTCCTGCTTCACCTGTTCCTGTTCCTGCTTCACCAGCGCCTGTTCCTGCTCCTGCTCCACCAGCACCTGTTCCTGTTCCTGCCCCACCAGCACCTGTTCCTGTTCCTGCCCCACCAGCACCTGTTCCTGTTCCTGCCCCACCAGCACCTGTTCCTGTTCCTGCTCCACCAGCACCTGTTCCTGTTCCTGCTCCACCAGCACCTGTTCCTGCTCCTGCCCCACCAGAACCTTTTCCTGTTCCTGCCCCCACCAGCACCTGTTCCTGTTCCTGCCCCACCAGCGCCAGGTCCTGCAGTTGTTGCTGCTCCAATTTTATCGTCTTTACTATTCGCACCAGTTCTTTACAACGCGAGTATAAATAAGGCCGATCCCAGGTCTACAACGCAGGCAGTCTGAAACCCTGTGTGGAACGACACAGCTTTGACTTTATGGTTGATCAAGGTAGCGGCCGCCCAGGCTCTGATAACCGGCCCACCAGCGCCTGTTCCTGTATCTGCTCCACCAGCACCTGTTCCTGCTACTGCTCCACCAGCACCTGTTCCTGCTACTGCCCCACCAGCACCTGTTCCTGTTCCTGCTTCACCAGCACCTGTTCCTGTTCCACCAGCGCCTGTTCCTGCTCCTGTCCTACCAGCACCTGTTCCTGTTCCTGCTCCACCTGTTCCTGCTACTGCTCCACCAGCACCTGTTCCTGCTCCTGCCCCACCAGCACCTGTTCATGTTCCTGTTCCTGCTCCACCAGCACCTGTTCCTGTTCCTGCCCCACCAGCACCTGTTCCTGTTCCTGCCCCACCAGCACCTGTTCCGTTCCTGCTCCACCTGTTCCTGCTACTGCTCCACCAGCACCTGTTCCTGCTCCTGCCCCACCAGCACCTGTTCCTGTTCCCTGCTCCACCAGCACCTGTTCCTGCTCCTGCCCCACCAGCACCTGTTCCTGTTCCTGCTCCACCAACACTGTTCCTGTTCCTGCCCCAACAGCACCTGTTCCTGTTCCTGCCCCACCAGCGCCTGTTCCTGTTCCTGCTACACCAGCGCCAGGTCCTTCAGTTGCTGCTGCTCCAAATGCCTCACTAGGTGCTCAGCCAGCTCCGCAAAACGTCATGCTCTAGATAAATTGCTAGCTAGTAGTTTTGTCGGCTATCGTTTCGCCCTTTCTTGTTTTTTATTGTTGTTGCAATTTTGCTCCTTTACCACCATTCATAAGCAGCCTAGAGGACTGAAACAGGACGTGACGACCCTAGAGGACACCACTAGATGCAATATTATGACCCCAGAACATGCAGATCGAGTTATTGCATCCTATATTTGTAAATTAGTATTGAAAATCCCTGTTGGGAAATGCTAATAAATTTATTGTATTGTATTGGACGTGTGACTGTAGAGGACCCAGTGAACCAGTCTGGATGCAGTCTGTGTTATTGCACCCCAGTGAACCAGTCTGGATGTGTCTGTGTGACCCCTAGTTAACTAGTCTGGATGTGTCTGTGTGACCCCAGTGAACCAGTCTGGATGTGTCTGTGTGACCCCAGTGAACCAGTCTGGATGTGTCTGTGTGACCCCAGTTAACTAGTCTGGATGTGTCTGTGTGACCCCAGTGAACCAGTCTGGATGTGTCTGTGTGACCCCAGTGAACCAGTCTGGATGTGTCTGTGTGACCCCAGTGAACTAGTCTGGATGTGTCTGTAGGACCCCAGTGAACCAGTCCAGATGTGTCTGTGTGACCCCAGTGAACCAGTCTGGATGTGTCTGTGTGATCCCAGTCCGTAGTGTGCCTGTAGACTACCCTTTCCTGTGCGCTCAGACTGTCATCCCCTGGGTCCCGCGGCATGCTTTTCTCGCCTACGGCTCGGTCCGAACATCCAAGACCTTGGTCTGAAATGTCTGTGTACAGACCTCGCGTTCGGTTAATAAACAATTAATTAATGAATAAATGTTGATCCAACTACAACAAGTGTCACTGCTTGTATTGACAATGGCTTTGATTAATATCACGAATAATGTCATTCAACTTGTCTAGTTCTTCGGAGTTATCAGTGGGGAATGGTTTACTTTCCCAATTTATCGACAAAACTAAGATTGCCGTATATTCAAAGGTCAGCACTGAGTTTTCAAGGGTTTTCCTAAGTTATGAGGTTCGTTGAATGCAAAAATACGCGAGTCCATGCTCGCGCATGCACAGACTTGTTTCCCTGGCGATTTTAGAGTAGAATTGCTGATAATACTATTTTCCCTAAATGAATCCAACTATCATGTACTCTTCTTTAGTTGGACCAGATTGAAATCAAACCGTCAAGCCAGGCGGATGCCAAAGTGCAAGAAGACTGCGCTCCAGGCAAACCGTATGCTGTGTTTGCGACTAAACAAGTCTTGGTGAGTATGTTAATTAGTAGTTCGTTATGTTATGCCCCTGCAATGCTGGCTGTTTTTTTATAACCTTTACATTCTGAATAGCAAATGCGTATAATAGTACGCACACTGCTATGGACATGAATCCGAACTGACTGACCGAGACTGAAAATGAATCCAAAGACGTTCATGCTTTGTGTCCTGTGGACTGTGCATGGCTCAGAAACAGGACTGACAAGGTTGACCTTAACTTGGCTGCTGCCAACGAGTTTGTGGGGCGAAATGAAAACAGAAAGCAGTTGTTTGTAAGATGAACTGTAAACGATATGCCTCGAAAGTTGTCGTCTCTGTCAAAGTGAACTCAAACAGCCAGTTAGGCAAACGTAACTGTTAGCGTGTGTATAGGTTCATTGATCCATTGTGCAACACTGAAAAGTTGCATGATTAAAACAATGAATGGAGAACAATATGTATTTGTGTGACATTTCATGGTTTTGGCTTTGGTATGAAGTTGAACACTAGATCTCGTTTGAATATAGCTACAAAACACACATCATTATGTACACATAATTTACATGTCTGCAGCCCCTCAAATGACCAACGATTTGGCCACAAGATCAATTTAAACAAGATCAATTTAAACAAGATCAATTTAAACAAGATCAGTTTAAACTTCCTGGAAACTACTCTCAGAAGTAAGGAATGCTATTTCAGAGAGACTGTACCTCAAACGTTTTCTAGGAGCGTGCCTTCGCCGCTAGTCTCATTAACCCCCCACCCCTCCCCCCTCTATTTCCCAATAATTTCCCCCCGTAGCCTGGTTTTACAAGCCAAAATATAGTATAACTGAATGTCGACTTGTTTCAGCTGCCTCTTTACTGGTCTCACAAAGTATTATGGATAAAGACGAGTGAAAATAAAATCACATCAGTTGGAGCTACTTTAAGTTTCTCAATTATTCATGACATTGATTTATTTAGGAGAATGGTACAGGTAACCACGCCAATGCAAACAAAACTGCACTTGATACAAACAGAGCGCCTGTGCCCACCCCCATGTGTAGGTTTGTCAACGTCCAACTTGTTGATACCAAGGCTGCTTGTGGTGCACAAGGAAACAGAGCAACAGTGTTTCTAGAAAACCCGAAGGGAGAGTTTCTACTTGATGAAAACCAATTGGTTGATCAGGTACGTGTTCCTTGACCCCTTGCAAGCTGCAAGAGGTAAACTGAAATATAGGCGGTCCATGTCTGTTACCGTATTCCGAAAGTAGCGAGGTCATTACTTTCGGAATTAGCAACCTTAGGTAACTGTTACTTTCGGGTGGTCGCCTTCATTGTATTTTATAAAAGAAACTCGGCAACACGCTGCCTCGTTTTCTAATTCTTCATTGACCTTGTCGAATTTCTAATCAGGTCAAATCTGTGTTTGGTCTCCGTGATAGAAAGTTAGTGCTTTGTTCCTCTATGAGCTGTGTTACAGGTATTACTTATTATTAATTCAACAACCATTGTTCCTTTAGTCAGTGTTGATTGCCTGAGAATATCTTTGGAATCATATGATATGTCAACTGAAAAGTATCGATTCTGATTGGCTACTTGTGTATTGATGCGAAATCCCTGTGCAAAAAAGTGATATCCCTCGTTGATTGGCTAATATACAATGAGTAGTTATTTCAACCAATCAATGTGAAGCTCGTTACCATAGAAACAAAAACTTTGAAGATTGAAACAAAATGGCTGACGGTTTGTTGTGAAAAGTCTACAAAGTGCCTCAAAAGGCTACGAAATTAGTTCAAAAACAGAACAAAACTGGAGAACATTGCTTTGGGAATAGATATATGGTTATTAGCAAGCTCAGGAATAGTCTGGTGGATTGTTTTCTATCGTTGATAATCACTATTCCCGGCGACACGAATCGGTTACGATCGCAAAGCAAATGGACACTGACTACAAAATCTCCATTAAAGGTATTGAAATATATTTTCACGTTTGTTTTTGACGAAGGGAGAACAAATTTATCGCTTATTTGTCGAATTCAACCTCAAGTTTATGGCGTGCGGTTTGTTACATTTTCAGTTCTCGTTCAGTTTGAAAAAATATCACTTGTGCAGTTCAAAAGCTACGTTTAAATTGCACTCGCCGAAACCTAACTTTTGAACTGCACTCGGACCCATACGATTTCCTATACGAATAATCAAGCATACGTTTGTTCATTCTCACTCATTACATCAGCTTGTTTTAAAAACATCAAGTTTCTAGTGTCCGATTAAGACAGTACACTTGTGTATGGAGTTTGCATTATAGTCTTTCATTGATGTTTTTCTTGTTTCAGCATTAAAGGAAGATGTTCTACAGTTACACGGCAAGACTATTTATGCCTGTATAAACAAATAGGCAGTAGTTATGAAGGCTTTGCAGCACTCCTCCGTCACATCGAGTCCCGTGACCGTGACCTGATTGTCAAGTGATCAAAATGTTGCTGCAAAAGTAACTTATAAAACTATTCTGTAATGAATTTCATGAAAAACAGTAAACTTCATAAATGTTAAATTAAGAGTGTCGTTGTACGTGGGTATCATTATTTCACTGTAAAAGATGTTTCTTCATAAATGTTATTTGTCTATCGCTTGAAATGGGCCTGAAATGTACATTGTTTGGACGACTGACAAGGAGGTCAGACAAGAGAGACTGTACCTACTGCATTATTTACTGGAATAGAAAAACATTAGACAAAGGTAGGATAATTATGATTCTTCATTGCACCAGGGATTCACTATGCATTTTTCGCGACGTGTGTGAGAGTACGGTGTCGCCCAATTAGTGGCTAGAACACATTGGACACTTAAATAAACAGTTTTTTTATTTTTTATTTATTTACTCGTTACCAGGTCATCCCGATTCAAAGATCTTTGTTATGCAAATTAAGTCATCATTATTATTTATATTATACGACGCACGATTTTCGAGTGCAAATAAAGGCCAAAACGAGACAGTGCAAATATGCGAGCGTATTACACGTAACGGCTTACAAACCGGTTTGAACCAGTTTTGTTTTTCATCGTAAAAAAGAAAGTACACTAAAAACGACAGAAAAGTACTTCTAAAGTAAATAGGGAAACACACAACAAGTTTTAATGATATCTGTGTAGAAAATAAGAACAAAACGCACAATCTTTTTGGTGAAAAAAGGGAGAAAAGCGAGCTGGCATTAACAAACGAGGCTTAAAATGATAATTTTGAATACACCGTCCAAAGGCAGAATACCGTAAAGTTCCAAAAGTAGCGAGGGCGTTACTTTCGGATTTAGCGACCTTAGGTAACTGTTACTTTCGGGGTGCTAAAATCGTTAACTTTTAGGAGCCATACCGTGTACCTTAAACGACATCATGTAGGTATTTTAACTGAAACAACGAATATTCACAGGATCTAGAACGTATTATATTATGATTATAGCTTTTGTTACATTTGTTTATGTGTAGCAGTAAATGTTCTGGCTCTTTGCGTGCTGTTTACTAGTGCTGTTCGCCATCTAATCTAATCATCGCTCTAGAGCAGGATCGCTACTTTCGGGGGATCGTTACTTTCGGGATTTGTTAGCAAGCATCATTTTTTACTGTAACTTTCGGGGGTCGCTATTTTCGGAACTTTACGGTAGTTGAATTAGTATTTGTGTTGAGCACAATAAAATCCAAGCAATATTGACGCGGAGAGAGCGAGTTTAAAAAAAATACGCAAACCGGTCATCCATTATGCGGGAGCTGGTCACCTTAAGCGCCGCGCCTACCCTCTATTAAGCCCCCCACTTTGGAGCCGTTTTGTACAAAGCGCCCCTCTCTGAAAAGCGTACCCCTCAAATAAGCGCTCCCTCCTAACAACAGAACAACACGTTCATTTCCAATATCAATGTATTGTTATGTTTTCTACGTTAACTGAAAGTTCGTTAGAATTGCCTTCATTCCCTGATGATGGGTCATGGGCACGAAAGCTCGGATATATTAAATCCTTTACGTAGAAGAAACATATCTTTAGTATAACATGGCACCTACGTACAACAACAACTTCATTAATCAAGCCATTATTTGTCACGTAATGTTTATATAGATATAGTTATTTATGAGCTATAGGTATTTGTTAGTGTCTCCAGAGAATTAATTGATCTCAAGAGAGGGGGATATGATCTAATTTTAATCTCTAATTACCAACCTACCCATTGCTAATTATTGCACAGTTTTTGCTTCTAGAAAGACAGGGAGACGATGAAACGGCGTTAGACTGACGTACATTGCACGCAAAACGTAGTGAAAAAACCGTGTTCAAACAAAAACTGACACGGACCTCCATGACAGTAAATGACAAACCTGCATGCAACGGAAAATACTTTTCTGCTTTTTAAAACTTTGGCAGAGGATACGTAAACAGTAGATAATCCTTTGAGTATTTTTCAACGACTTTTTTAAGTATTTTCTTGGGAACTTGTGCGAGTAAAACATCAAACGAATTGTTTATCGATTTGGTGTTTAAATAGTAAGCTTGTCTCGTGGGGAATTGGACTTTATCTTGTAAATGTAATTCATTTAATACACTTTGGGCATCTTGATGGAGACTATCAAACGAGCCAATAAAGTCGTATGAAATAGCACACGGTTGGCAAAGGTGTTTATAGGGCATCCAGTGTTCGTCCATTTTAGTGGGTTTAGTTTTCACCAAATAACTGAAGAACTCAGTCAATGTTGGCACGTTATTCTTGATTCGCTGTCTAGATTTGTTGCGCCTTTTTTGATTGATAATTCTTGAACCCCATCGCTGAAGGAAATCTTTGTTATTGGTCAAGAATTTATTTCTGTAAGCAGAAATGAGACGTTCAAGCGGTTCTCTTGTGAATAGGAATTTGTAGTAAGTTTGAAGTCGACGTTCTATTTCCAGAGGAGGAAAGTCCGACAAAAACACAAAGTCTTGATGATTGACTTTCTTGATGGAGTTAGATGTTTGAGCACGACCACCGAGAACCATCAACACTCTCTTCCAGTTTGCACACGCCACCTTTGGGATGTAGCAATACATGAGGCGGTGTTTATCGTCCACTATTATTCGTTTTCCAACAATCTGTTTTTCTTGAAGCGTCAGGTTGGCCCACAGTCGATTTTGAGTACGACAATGCTTTTCAAGGTGAGATATTCGCTGTTCATGAGTCAACTGTGAAAATATAGTAATGTTATTTTAAACACAGTGTGTAGTATATAACCGCCGTGTAATTTTCTTTTTATTATATAGACCAAAAAAAAATTGACAAAAGAAATATTTTTTTACTAAAAGTACTGAGCCCGACGTCATTGATATCCTCACTATGGAAAATACGCCACTCGGGTCCCGGATGTAGTTTCGTACGAATTTTACGAGTGAGATATTTTCCAGTAAGTTTTTACAATAACCAGGGGGGTGTGATTTCGCAATGTAATACACGAGGGCGCACTATAAAAGGAGAGGTACCTAAGGTAAGTTCGTTGGATCTGTCAATCAAATCTACCGAGACGTCACAGAGAGAGGATTTCAAGAACTCACTGCTCTATAAATCAATCAAATGAACAAGAAACTGTGGGAATAAGTACTAAAAACGTACATGGATAATTGTTGTTGTACAATTCACTATCACTTTTCACTTTGGTAAAAATTATGATACTTTGAACTGGAACCGTTAGCCGTTTTGAAGTCGCGCGGCTCTAGTATTCTGCTTATCGTTTCTTTCGTAGGTTATCCTAAAATTTCCCCGCCAAGACATGGAAATGCCATTTCACGGCGAAATATACTCACAGCATAGGTTTCGATACCATACCGGCCTTTACGATAAAAGTACAGACGGGCCGGGTTGGTCAACCCACTAGAGATTTTAGGTTTCTCAAGCCGTTTTAGCGGGTTGATGATGAACAGGTTGTAGCGGGTTCGATTGTATAGCGGGTTGACTTAATTAACCCTCTAACG
The DNA here is from genome assembly GCA_033675265.1 of Actinostola sp. cb2023. Taxonomy (NCBI): domain Eukaryota; kingdom Metazoa; phylum Cnidaria; class Anthozoa; order Actiniaria; family Actinostolidae; genus Actinostola; species Actinostola sp. cb2023. The sequence goes on along the minus strand of JAUJYZ010000050.1, from coordinate 41,716 downwards.
GTTTACAATTTTTGCCATTTGCCAAGTGCTAAGCCGGTACCTTTTAGGGTGTTTGTCAGTAAATAAGATACCTGAGATAAGATAATGACAACCGGAATGACAGTTGTAGCTTTTGTCACTGAGTTGGTACCTTTTAGGGTTAAAAAATATTTGTTGCCACGCCCACCTGGACAAGACTCAGGTACTTTTTAAGGGTCATTTTCAAAATTTCCGACGAGCATCCCAACCACTTTATATATGGGAGTCTCCCCGCGGGTCCACAACATATATCCTATCCCCTACCCTCCCCCCCCCCCCCCCCCCCCCTCCCCCTCCCTCCCTCCAACACGCATTTCAAGCTTACCTATACCAATGTCTACCGAAATTAATAACAAACATTAAAACAGTGCATTAATTTTACGATTCATATTTTGGATTCAGTCGCTATACGATACTTACCATTGGCCTTGGAGGAAGATAAATGCTTGAATCTGAAATGAAAATTAAATGTTGGTAAATCGTTTTAAAAGCAAGACGCTCTATTAGCGTTAACACGGGATTGTTAATGAAATGTCAAACCTGTAAACCTTCCGGTGACAAAATGACGGACATCAGCACAGGCAGCCCAACCCTCATCACGTGACTGTTTACGGACCTGTGATGAGCACTGTCAGCCCAACCCTCATCACGTGACTGTTTACGGACCTGTGATGAGCACTGGCAGCCCAACCCTCATCACATGACTGTTTACGGACCTGTGGTGAGCACAGGCAGCCCAACCCTCATCACGTGACTGTTTACGGACCTGTGGTGAGCACAGGCAGCCCAACCCTCATCACGTGACTGTTTACGGACCTGTGATGAGCACAGGCAGCCCAACCCTCATCACATGACTGTTTACGGACCTGTGATGAGCACAGGCAGCTCAACCCTCATCACGTGACTGTTTACGGACCTGTGGTGAGCACAGGCAGCCCAACCCTCATCACATGACTGTTTACGGACCTGTGATGAGCACTGGCAGCCCAACCCTCATCACGTGACTGTTTACGGACCTGTGGTGAGCACAGGCAGCCCAACCCTCATCACGTGACTGTTTACGGACCTGTGATGAGCACTGGCAGCCCAACCCTCATCACACGGACCTGTGGTGAGCACAGGCAGCCCAACCCTCATCACATGACTGTTTACGGACCTGTGGTGAGCACAGGCAGCCCAACCATTCCTTTTGAGGCTACTAATTAATTCAATCAAATGATATTTGCGTCTTTTTATGGGTTTCCTGTGGTAGAGCGCGCGCGCGCAATGCGAATTATGTCGGGCTCCCTGTGCTGAGTAACTTCCTATGTTGGGCTTCCTGTGTGCGTCCCGTAACACGCGCCCGCAGAGAGTGCATATTGAAACAAGGTATGAAACTCCAGTCACGTGATAGCCTGATGTGCATGCGCCGCATTTCGTTGGTGCACTTTTCCGTAAAGTCGTTGGACGCTACAGTCCCGTGGGAGGTGCCCAGGGTGAAGATCTATTCCTTATCCATGTAGAAGTTCACAATTCATGTCAACTTTAAGTAACTTTAGAAGAAATTCGACGGTTTAATTTAGTCCTTTTTCATTTAATAATAATAAGAAGAAGAAGAATGACTTTATTAATGTCTCAAAATCTTATAGCAGGGCACAAGTGCCCTACTAATCGGGGAGGCTAAATCTAAATACAATTAAATCTAAAACATTTTGAATGGCGGAGAAAGTTTGGTTGGGATGTGTTGTGCTCGACAGGCGAAAGTTTTGTTGAAAAGTAAAAGTTCAGGTTTTTACGTAGTATTTGCTCTAAATGTTCTCCAATAAAAGCACTTGCCTATACAATTAAGGGCAAATAGGATGCTTAACTGATAATCCTCAGCAAATCAGTTTTTTCATAAATTATGCAGGACTGAACTTGTGTAGTTGTTAGTCAGAAATACCTTCAACAAGAAACCTCTCTCAACTGAGTGATGGTACTTTATTATTATTATTATTATTATTATTATTATTATTATTATTATTATTATTATTATTATTATTATTATTATTATTATTATTATTATTATTATTATTATTATTATTATTATTATTATTATTATTATTATTATTATTATTATTATTATCTCTTTATTAAAACATTTTGGCTGTCTCGTGTTTGACGTAATTCTGTACTTTACCTAAGAGCGGCGTCTGACTCAGTTTGGTGCGGCAGATTCTATTTGGTTCGACAGCGGAATAAATTCGACAGGGCCTGTCGCACTGCGACATTAGAGCGGCAACTGAGTAAGACGGCGCTCTTCCGATGTGCCGAACTAATAAAATATTTCCTACAATTCTCCAGTACGTTCTTCTGCGCATGCTCAACTATACTTTCATTTGCATTAATTTGTTTAAGTTCAACCTGTCGAACTTAATTATTTGGGTCGACTCGAATTGCAATTAGGTACGGCACATGACAGATTCGACGTTTGACCCTAGCCTAAGCTTATCGCTTCCAACTGCGATGATATTCATTCACAACTTGTCGATTGTGTATAATATTTATTTAATTGAAGATTTGGTAATCAGGCATAACATAGATTTGAAAACGAAAGGAGTTCTCACTGATTTGTGGATGTATTTTATTCTAGACGTTTCGGTCGTGATACTGCGACCTTCATTGGTAGTGTGTTGGGCTTGTAAATTACAAGGTTTAAAAGCAAACTTTTATACACCTGGGGAAAGTAAATGTGTTCGTTTATTGAATGCTGGTGACGCATTGAGTGCCACGCTTCTAAGAATAGCCTTTTGTTCCACTGCGGTTCACGGTCGATGACTTGTACGTTCTTGAAATCAAGGGAGTGGTTCGTTTTCGTGCAATGTTCAGCTAGGATAGAGTTTCGGCCGTCTAAGGTAAACACAGCTTTTTTTATGCTACTGTCTTGAGAGCACGTGATGTTTGTTCACAATCGTTACATTTGATTTTGTACACAACGTCTGTTCCTTCTCTTGTCTTTAGGTTAGAATAGAGGAGATGGTGCGCACAGGTTTGTAAACGACCTTAACGTTGAAGCTTCTCAATCTTCTCAAGCTTCCCCGCGTCCCCGTCCCCACGTCTCCGTCCCTGCGTCCCACGTCCCCGTCCCCGCGTCCCCGTGTCCCCGTGTCTTCGTGTCCCCGCGTGCCCGTCCCCACGTCCAACGTCCCCTTCCCCGCGTCCCCGTCCCCACGTCCCCGTCCCTGCGTCCCACGTCCCCGTCCCCGTGTCCCCGTGTCCCCGTGTCCCCGTGTCCCTGTGTCTCCGTTCCCGCAACCCCGCGTCCGCGTCCCCGTCCCGGTTTTACCAGGATCCTAGTAGGATCTTGATGAACGGGTCGTTGCAGGGACGTACCAGGTCAGATACATAGGCGCTAACCCATAAAGCACTTTGGTTGTCTACTGTGTCTTGTTTTATAATCTGATAAAATTTGGTATAGATCAAGTCCCCGCTGATCAACATAATGACTACCGTGTAAACATACCTCCTGCACGTAAAGTACTACCGTGTAAACATACCTCCTGCACGTAAAGTACTACCGTGTAAACATACCTCCTGCACGTAAAGTACTACCGTGTAAACATACCTCCTGCACGTAAAGTACTCCTGGGAAATATCACGTGATAAATGCATTTTGCGACAGTGAAACTTGTTGGGTGAAGTTTGAGCACAACCGCCAACGTCGACCAACAACTGCCAACAATATGTTGGGTGTTGTTGCGAGCAGGTTTTCACGGACCTTTAAAAGTATAGTCTTTGAATATTCTCGAGAATAAAGTTGTGTTTAGATCGTACTCGACTTGTTGGTATTACTGTGCACGCTACACCTCCAGGAATAATATTTTAGCGGAATATTGACATGATAAACGCGGAATATCAAATAAACGAGTTTGCGCGGCGATATGAGAACGTGAATTTTGTAATATTTAGTGTTGTTAGTTTTATTACATGTATGTTATTTTGAACATTTTGTGTGTGAATGATGACACGAGAACTAGCTAGTAAGATATCATTTTGATGTATCATTTTGATGATGTACTTGTAAATGATATATCGAATTGGCTTGAAAACATCCAGAAATCCAGGGAGAACATGTGTACATTTATTCAGGATTTGGGGTGATTTTCCGTCATTCCAAGTTTTAGGGCCGCCCGGTGATTTTCCGTCATTCCGCGTTTTAGGATTTTCCGTCATTCCGCGTTTTAGGGTCGCCCGATGATTTTCCGTCATTCCGCGTTTTAGGGTCGCCCGATGATTTTCCGTCATTCCGCGTTTTAGGATTTTCCGTCATTCCGTCTTTCGTCTTTCCGCAATTCCTCGTTTTAGGGTCGCCCATACAAAACAGACTACGCAGTTTCAGCGCGATCCGCAGATATCGATTTTGCTCCCCACCTACATAGGAAAGATATATACCAAATTCAGCACCGTCGCAAATTATAAATGCCGGCTATTCCACGTGTATCACCAAACGACCTCGAATAATTTCTCCCTTAGTTTGTGCTTTCGTCTCCGAACCAAACGTACCTCGAATAATCCGTGATTTAAGTCATTTTGAAATGACTGTGATGGGTTTGACCGAGGAGCTTCACGTTAAGTTTCAATACCAATATAGAACCACATACAAATAGTATTATTGCTTGGCCTGCCTGTGATTCGACACAAACAAAGTTGAATGAAGGCTTCCGGCCCGTACGAGTAATTCCAAGTAGATATAAACATGGAGTATCACTTACAATGTAGACGTGGCAGCGACGTCGTCTCATCTTCAGACATCAAGAATAGAACAAGACATACCATGGAAACACATACCATGAATATTGGTAGAGAAACTCGCTTTCTACGTTTACAGAGCATCCTTAGTTTGTCGTAAAGTGACGTGACGTAATTAGAAACTCATTATGCAAGACACCACAAGGAACTACAAAATACATAACTTATTATCAATCGAAGGCGCCATGTGGCGAACTCGTATATCTATTCATTTTTTAAATCATTTATTATTATTATTATTATTATTATTATTATTATTATTATTATTATTATTATTATTATTATTATTATTATTATTATTATTATTATTATTATTGTTGTTGTTGTTGTTGTTGTTATTGTTATTGTTATTATTATCATCATTATTATTATTACTCGGGCACTTCCGGAGGAAGCCCGAGTTAGAAAAAACATTTCTTTCTTTTCTTTTTTTTCGTCGGACACAAAATGCCAAGTATTTGATCGTATCGAGTTTCAAGATAACTCAGCAGATAAGGGAGCAAGCTACTCTCCGGTCCCTGAATTCGCGGAAAACCGCTCTAATCGCTAAACAAACGACACACAGGACTCAAGTAGATATTTAATCTTAGATTATTTGAAAGCAGTTCAGGAGATCTTCAAGATATTGAAAGGTCAGGATTCTAATTATAATCAAACTCACGACCAGCGATGTAACTACATCAGACTATTGACTGAGAAAGCTATATGTACATGTACAGAAGTCATGCAAACAGTCAGGCCAGTCGAGACTGAAAAGCAAATGAAATGAACTCAAAAACTATCATGACCTCGCTATGCCATGTTTGTTGCTAATTGTAATAGTACGTGTACAGTTATGTCCTTGTTGTTATAAATGAAACGACATCTTTCAGAGTGGGCCCACACGAATCGGCGTATGCTTTTGTCTGTGAAATGAGCGTGTTTAAAGCCCGTGTTTTATCGGCTGTTGTACGACGTCGTTCCACGAACTCGAACTCATCAAAAAATGAATTGAAAAGCAAATGAAATGAACTCAAAAAGTATCAAGACCTCGCTATGTTGTCATGTTTGTTGCTAATTGAGCCAGTCGAGACTGAAAAGTAAATGAAATGAACTCAAAAACTATCATGACCTCCGGCTTAATGCCATGTTTGTTGCTAATTGTAATAGTACGTGTACAGTCCAGTCGTATGTCCTTGAGTATTTATAATTAAACTCACGACCAGCGATGTAACTCACATCTATTGACAGAAAGCTATATGTACAGAAGTCATGCAAACAATCGAGCCAGTCGAGTTTAATATTTTCAGTAACTCACGATGGATGTTTATTTTATTCCACGTTTGAAAAATTCAGTACGATTACAGTTGTTTGATCCTTGTTAGAACAGAATTTCCACGCTCAAAACAGGTCAGTGAACGGCAAAAATACAATCGAAATCAAAACGTCCTTAGATTTTAGGGATCTATTACAGAAGAAGACGCTCAGTGACAAGGGAGAATATTTGTGTCGGTGACTCATAGATAAAGATCTCCGACTCTTAAGGTACGCTGTCGTACGTCTTTAAACGTATTTGAGGTCACTTGAGGTCACATCTTAAATCTAACAGAAGCAGCTTTTGATTTTTAATCACGGATAATTCCTTTCTGATTTCGAGATAAATCGAACAAGATCTTTCAATGTATAGGCAGAGACAGCAGATTGGTCGAGCTTTGTCACATCATACCGTAGTCTGAATCAATTGGATGTTTAAAAGATACGAAGTTCAACTTTCCTCTGCGATAACGAAGAAACCAAAGACGTTATCAGAACCGTCTGACCATGAATATGAACCTCAACCTCAACCTTCCAAGTACATGCTACGGAAGTACGATTCGGAGATTTTTATCTATGCTCACCGACACATATATACATAGTCTCCCTCGTCACGCAACTGTCAGTCATTGTCATGTCCCTCCTCACGCAACTGACATTGTCCTTGTCATAAGCCCGAGTGTACGCTCATTGAGCGTCTTGTTATTATTATTATTATTATTATTATTATTATTATTATTATTATTATTATTATTATTGTTGTTGTTGTTGTTGTTGTTGTTATTGTTATTGTTATTATTATCATCATTATTATTATTGTTATTGTTATTATTATTATTATTATTATCATTATTATTATTGTTATTATTATTATTATTATTATTATTATTATTGTTGTTGTTGTTGTTGTTGTTATTGTTATTGTTATTATTATCATCATTATTATTATTGTTATTATTATTCTTGGGCTTCTTGTGGAAAAGCCCAAGTCTAAAAATGCTGGCCGTTCTTCTTAGGCCTCAAATCGCATACTGGGTTCTAATGCGCATGCCCCCTGCGCCGGCCACTGAGATGACCTAACGACGATTTCTTCAGCTTTAGTTTAAATCACGGGTGATCATGAAAGAATTTGTAATTTCATTCACTGTTTGTCAGTATTGTATTTATGACTAGCGATGTGAGCTGGTATTTTCGACTGTGGGGAGTCTGCTTTAAATTGTGTAAGTAATAGGCTAAAACAACTAGTACTTCTGTCCCCGGGACTTCTGTATGACGATACAAATAAACTTTTGGTTTTACATTTAATCTATCAAAATAGCTTTATTATGAAGCCCAAGTTCCGGCTAATAGAGCATCTAGTTATTATTACAAAAGGGGTTGTTGTATATGCTGTAGTGAGACAGTGATAAGTGAACGGTACACGTTGAACCCCTAACATCATACATTGATACATTGAGAACATACATTGATTTCCAACATTTTCTTTGTTCTCCCAACATATCCCGCGTGTTTTTAATCAGAGAACAAAGACACTGCAAGCGTGTATTAATGCTTTTATAAAATAACTACAAGGATTTCTTTCTTAAAAAAGCCTTTATTTACGTGAATTTTGCAATTCTCCTGAAAAGCGCACAGGCAACCCAACCATTGCTTTTAAGGCTACTAAATAATTCAATAAAATGATATTTGCGTCTTTTTTTGATGGGTTCCCTGTGGTAAAGCGCGCGCGCGCATTACATATGTTGGGCTTCCTGTGTGCGTCCTGCGGGATACGCCCGCAGCAAATGTGTATATTTAAACAAGGTATGAAACTCGGTCACGTGACAAATACGTCTTTGGCCCTAATATTTGTCAATATGACGTGATAATTCAATTTTTATTCGAATAACTAAACTTTACCGTATTCTCTAAACACTTCGTAAGTTTCAGTCGTCTAACTTCACCGTACGCTGAGAACATTTAATTTTGACATTTTGCGTCTCATGGACCGATGTGCGGCGCACGCAGCTGGTGCAAAAAACATCTACAATATACTTTATTTGTTTTCTCTTTCGATTTTTATAAAGTATTTGTTTTGTGTTTTGATTTTAATCAATTAAAATGCTTCAAAATTGAGGCATTGTGTTTTTTTAATGCTGAATAGTCTCAATATTTAGTACTATATACACAAGACATTTTTTCTATCAGTGCTTGTAAACAAAATGACAAACAAACGTATTTATTTCAACAATCAGTTAAAATATGTTTACTAGCTTTTTACATACTGTTTTGCCGTTCTTTCTATGCAAGTTATTCACTATATTGATCAGCCAGTAATACTACATGTCTACAGTCGACACAGTACAAGTTGTGAATGAATAACAAACGTCGGAGTTCGTAATATGAACAATTTGTAAGAACTTATGCGATACTTACATTCTTACGAAAACCGTATTTAATTACTCTTTGTTTCTCTCAGTCATTTGCTATTTGTGTTATTTCAATGACAATAATGAAGAATTGTTAATTTTTAGTTCATATGACTTCACGAGTCCATCTCCATTCATGTCTCCTTCGATGTACATGTAGATAGATGTCAGTGAATTGAGTTCGTCTGTGTTGGCGTTTCCTTATGCATATCAAACTTATGTCCTGCATCATTGAACATTAATTTGCTCCTGTTGGGATCCAGTATCACGCGGACAACGTTTTTTGTTAATGCTTTGTTTACTAATGCACGTTTGAGGCCCGATTGATCCAGCAATTTGTTCACTATGACCGCTAAATAAAGCAGATTCGTACGTGACTGGTTTATCATTTCTGAATTCATATTTTTCCTCTGACAATGTGTAAATCAGGTAGCTAAAATATAAGAGAGGATGGAAAAGCTGCATATGTTTCCTCAACGGGAAAATATATCACAAATTCGAACTAACTTATTGATCTCGTGCGTGTAAATATTGGAAATTGCCTTCAAAAAACGTCCTTTCCGAGCCATAATTTATTTGCGAATTCGCCGGCCTATGTAGCTTCTACATACAGACCGGGATACAGAGCACCATGCAATATGATGTTCACAATTACCAAACAAAGAGTTTTAGATTTCATTTTGCCACCGCTTAATTAAGTTTAATATACATGTATTTTATATCAAAATGCGCGTACAATTACAGAGCATTAGAATCCGGCGGTAGGTTTTTGATTGACACAATTCCCAAGCGATTCAGAGGGATTATATCTCTTCAGAGATTTCAGTTCGATTGACTTTGAAGAAACGGAAAATGCCACGGTCAAATATATTTATTTTTGCTTGAATTGCTAGCTGATTCATTCCTTACATATTCGTCGTTTATTTTTCGATGGTAGGTTTTTGGTTTTTATTTTAACAATGCAGTAAAAAGCAAAAATGCATCAAAATCATGCTGTTTTTATTGATAGTCCGCCGTGGCCTCATCTCCATATGTGAAACAATGACCTTTTGTATAGCATAAGTTTGATATGTTTAGAACAACTGTAAGAAAGAGAAAAAACATACGTCAAACATTTTCTAGATAAGACAGTAAAAATGTTTTAAAAATAGAGGTGAAGTACCATCATTCGGTTGAGAAGTGCATTTTGATCACTGATCAAATTGACAACTAAGTCAAATAGCCAGTCATAACTTATCAAAAATAATTTGCTGAGGATTATTATGCAGCCCTTCTGCCCAAGTATAGGCAAGTCCTTTTATTTATAGAGAACATTTAGAGAAAATGCTACGTTATTACCCTGACAAAAATACTTTTAGTTGAGCTTTACTTTTCAACAAAACTATCGTGTGTCGAGCACAACATGCAATTCTCCACCATTCAAAATGTAAAAGGACTACTTTAAAATCGTCCAATTCCTTCTAATGTTACTTAAAGTTGACAAGAATTGTGAACTTCTAAACTTACCATGAATAAGGAATAGAATCCAAACGTTTACACCGAAAAAATTAGTCTTTGTTTCACGAACTTCTCTTCAGATTTCCCACCATCTTGAAAAACGTCAGCTACTTTACCCTGGGTAGCCCCCATGGGCCTGTAGCGTACGGCGGCTTCGGAAAGTAAAATCCGAATGTGCGCCGCGAGTGCGCCGCACATCAGGCCATGATACGCCATCAGTTTCACACCTTGTTTCAATATACACATTGCTGCACAGGCAGCCCAACCATTCCTTTTGAGGCTACTAAATAATGAAATAAAATGATATTTGCGTCTTTTTTTTTGATGGGTTTCCTGTGGTAGAGCGCGCGCGCATTTATATATTGGGTTCCCTGTGTATAGAAATATATAATGTTGAGCTTCCTGTGTGTGTCCTGCGGGATGCGCCCGCAACAAATGTGTATATTTACACAAGGTGTGAAACTGATGGCGTATCATGGCCTGATGTGCGGCGCAGACGCGGCGCAGTTCAGTGGTGCACTTTTCCGTGAGCCGAAGAGCCGAAGTCGTCGTACGCTACATGCCCGTGGGGGGTACCCAGGGTGAAGTCGCTGAAGTTTTGAAAAATGGCGGAGAAGTTGATGAAACAATATATTCTATTCTTGATCCATGGTAAGTTGAGAAGTTCACAATTCATGTCAACTTTAAGTAACTTTAGAAGAATTTCGACGGTTTTAAAGTAGCCTTTTTTCATTTTGAATGGTGGAGAATTGCATGTTTTGCTCGACACACGACCGAGTTTTGAAAAGTAAGCTGAACTAAACATACTTTCTGAAGTGTTTTCTTGAGGTTTTAGTAGTTTTTGCTCTAACTGTTCTCTAATAAAAGACATAAAAGCACTTGCCTATACTATGGCAGTAGGGCTACTTCAGTTATTTTTCATAGATTATGACCGAGCTATTTGACTTGTGTACAGTTGTCAATGAAAAATCAAGTTCAACAAAGAACCTAGTACTTTATCTGTTTAAACATTATGACTCTCTCATCTATATACTTCTGAATTCACTGACAACGAATCAGTTAAGGAGACATGAATGGAGATGGACTCATGAAGCTGCTGTGAACTAAAATATTAACAGTTGTTCATTCTTGTCATTGAAATAGCACAACACATTTAGCAAATACTATCATCTGAGAGAAACACAGAGTAATTTTAAATCGGTTCACGGAAGAACGGATTAAGTAAGCTTTATCGCACTCCGATGTTCATTGTTATTCATCCCAACTTCGTTGATTGTGGTGACAGGCATTAATTTCGTATTTTTAAATACGAAAAAATATCCATAGTATTACTGATCAATATAGTGAATGAATTATACAGAAAGAACGGCAAAACAGTATGTAAAAAGCTAGTAAACTTATTTTAACTGATTGATGAAATAAATACGCTTGTTTGTCATTTTGTTTATAAGCACTGATAGCAAAAATGTGTTGTACAGTACTAAATATTGAGACTGTTCTGCATTTATAAAACACAATGCCTCAATTTTAAAGCATTTTAAAGGGGGCAGTGTCAAGCCTCACGCATGCGCATTAAAATCAAAACAATAACACTCGGTTGAGAAGCCTACCTTGCCCGGTAGCGAGTTACAAAACCCCCCTAAAACCGTTCTAATCGCTAAATAAATGACCTACAGGACTCATGTAGATACTAATCTTTATTTAGAAAGCAATAGTAGAACTTCAATATATCAAAAGGACTGAATTCTAGATGTGAATTCAGGGCGATATCATTTTCCAACGGCCGATCAAATAAAACACAGGAAGCCCAACACATAAATAGATGGTGGGAAGCTCACCGGGTTTACAAGTCGTTCTATGGCGCGCCGTTTGTTTCAGAATTAATGTTTCGCTTGATTATGGATTTGTCTACCGTGATGTGGTTAGAATACCGTAATGCTACTGTCACACCTTGACTAAAATGCTTTCTGTCCGGCTTAAAATTTATACTACCGTGATAAATTCACTATACCTTGATAAAGTTTAACAGTACTACCGTAATACACTCACTCTACCTTGATAAACTTTATACTACCGTGATAAAAAAAATTCACCTGGGGGTAGGGGTAGATTATACTACCGTGATACTGATTCACTCTACCTTGATAAAGTTTTATACTACCGTGATACATTCACTCTACCTTGATAAAGTTTTATACTACCGTGATACATTCACTCTACCTTGATAAAGTTTTATACTACCGTGATACATTCACTCTACCTTGATAAAGTTTTATACTACCGTGATACATTCACTCTACCTTGATAAAGTTTTATACTACCGTGATACATTCACTCTACCTTGATAAAGTTTTATACTACCGTGATACATTCACTTTACCTTGATAAAGTTTTATACTCGGCCGTGATACATTCACTCTACCTTGATAAAGTTTTATACTCGGCCGTGATACATTCACTCTACCTTGATAAAGTTTTATACTCGGCCGTGATACATTCACTCTACCTTGATAAAGTTTTATACTCGGCCGTGATACATTCACTCTACCTTGATAAAGTTTTATACTCGGCCGTGATACCGCATTCACTCTACCTTGATAAAGTTTTATACTCGGCCGTGATACATTCACTCTACCCTTGATAAAGTTTTATACTCGGCGGCCGTGATACATTCACTCTACCTTGATAAAGCTTTATACTACCGTGATAGATTCACTCTACCTTGATAAAGTTTTATACTCAGTACCGTGATACATTCACTCTACCTTGATAAAGTTTTATACTACCGTGATACATTCACTTTACTCCTTGATAAAGTTTTATACTCGGCCGTGATACATTCACTCTACCTTGATAAAGTTTTATACTACCGTGATACATTCACTCTACCTTGATAAAGTTTTATACTACCGTGATACATTCACTCTACCTTGATAAAGTTTTATACTACCGTGATACATTCACTCTACCTTGATAAAGTTTTATACTACCATGATACATTCACTCTACCTTGATAAATACGACCTTGATGCGTTTTCTACCTTGATGTAACATAATACATCCTTGATGCGTTTTCTACCTTGATGTAACATAAATACGACCTTGATGCGTTTTCTACCTTGATGTAACATAATACGACCTTGATGCGTTTTCTACCTTGATGTAACATAATACAACCTTGATGCGTTTTCTACCTTGATGTAACATAATACGACCTTGATGCGTTTTCTACCTTGATGTAACATAATACGACCTTGATGCGTTTTCTACCTTGATGTAACATAATACAACCTTGATGCGTTTTCTACCTTGATGTAACATAATACGACCTTGATGCGTTTTCTACCTTGATGTAACATAATACGACCTTGATGCGTTTTCTACCTTGATGTAACATAATACGACCTTGATGCGTTTTCTACCTTGATGTAACATAATACAACCTTGATGCGTTTTCTACCTTGATGTAACATAATACGACCTTGATGCGTTTTCTACCTTGATGTAACATAATACAACCTTGATGCGTTTTCTACCTTGATGTAACATAATACGACCTTGATGCGTTTTCTACCTTGATGTAACATAATACGACCTTGATGCGTTTTCTACCTTGATGTAACATAAATACGACCTTTAGCCTACGCCAAAGCGTAGTTCGTGACGCATGGTGTATGCAATTCTTGTCCATGTTCGAAGGTACTCAATTTGATCAATCAATCAATCAAAGCTTTTATTTTAGTGCCTTTTCTATTTACAAGAACTTCAGAAATGGTTCTGTAGCTATACGTTGTACAGTCTATTGAAAATAGCTGTTTCTCGACTGCATCAATACGAACTTTAAGCTTTGTAACAATGTCCGATCTTGCATGCGCACTTTCGTCCAAGCCACTTTCTCTGTCTTCAGAAGAGGCAACTATTATCCTCTCACAAGCAGTTCTATTTGTTTGTAATCGAAGTAAAAAATCCTGAAGCCCATTTGAGTCCGACGAATGAATCCTCCGTTCTACTTCAGAACAAAGTCTAAAGACTATAATAATAATAATAATAAAGCCTTTATTTTACGAGGGTAAAATACATCAATAAACTCAGTGAATTCCATCAGTATCACTTCGCTTGCCCGACTGATCACAACTGAATCTGTAGAAGGTAAAAATAATTACTTGTCACCGGAAACCACAAGTACAACAAGCCTGTCACACGTCGATGTCTGACCTTTTGAAGTATGACTTTTACGATTATTTTCTTTCTGAATTTTTCAAATATCGAATAACCGAAACTTCAATCATCATATTATTTAGAAATGTGTTTTTCCGCTGATAGGTTACGGGATTTTCTTTTGCAATTATTAAATTCAACCTGGTATATAACTCCGTATAACTCCTACGATTACCCAAGAATGTCCAGGCAGACGATGAGGGAAATTGGTTAAATAAAAGTGATCAAACATCATTTCCAAACTCCGTTTTAGTCAATGATATGACGAAATTGTTGTTCCTAGTATTATGTTACATCAAGGTCGTATTTATGTTACATCAAGGTAGAAAACGCATCAAGGTCGTATTATATGTTACATCAAGGTAGAAAACGCATCAAGGTGGTATTATATGTTACATCAAGGTAGAAAACGCATCAAGGTTGTATTATGTTACATCAAGGTAGAAAACGCATCAAGGTCGTATTATGTTACATCAAGGTAGAAATCGCATCAAGGTCGTATTATGTTACATCAAGGTAGAAAACGCATCAAGGTTGTATTATGTTACATCAAGGTAGAAAACGCATCAAGGTTGTATTATGTTACATCAAGGTAGAAAACGCATCAAGGTTGTATTATGTTACATCAAGGTAGAAAACGCATCAAGGTTGTATTATGTTACATCAAGGTAGAACTGAATCGCATCAAGGTTGTATTATGTTACATCAAGGTAGAAAACGCATCAAGGTTGTATTATGTTACATCAAGGTAGAACTGAATCGCATCAAGGTTGTATTATGTTACATCAAGCTGGAAAACGCATCAAGGTTGTATTATGTTACATCAAGGTCGAAAACGCATCAAGGTCGTATTATGTTACATCAAGGTAGAAAACGCATAAAGGTCGTATTTATCAATGAATGTATCACGGTAGTATACCACTTTATCAAGGTAGAGTGAATGTATCACGGTAGTATAAAACTTTATCAAGGTAGAGTGAATGTATCACGGTAGAATAAAACTTTATCAAGGTAGAGTGAATGTATCACGGTAGAATAAAACTTTATCAAGGTAGAGTGAATGTATCACGGTAGTAGAAAACTTTATCAAGGTAGAGTGAATGTATCACGGTAGTATAAAACTTTATCAAGGTAGAGTGAATGTATCACGGTAGTATAAAACTTTATCAAGGTAGAGTGAATCTATCACGGTAGTATAAAGCTTTATCAAGGTAGAGTGAATGTATCACGGTAGAATAAAACTTTATCAAGGTAGAGTGAATGTATCACGGTAGTATAAAACTTTATCAAGGTAGTGGAATGTATCACGGTAGTATACCACTTTATCAAGGTAGAGTGAATGTATCACGGTAGTATAAAACTTTATCAAGGTAGAGTGAATGTATCACGGTAGAATAAAACTTTATCAAGGTAGAGTGAATGTATCACGGTAGTATAAAACTTTATCAAGGTAGAGTGAGTGTATTACGGTTAAGTATTGTTAAACTTTATCAAGGTATAGTGAATTTATCACGGTAGTATACATTTTAAGCCGGACAGAAAGCATTTTAGTCAAGGTGTGACAGTAGCATTACGGTATTCTAACCACATCACGGTAGACAAATCCATGATCAAGCGAAACATTAATTCTGAAACAAACGGCGCGCCATATCGTTCTACGTGAGTTTTCTCTTCAAAAGTCATGAACAGTACTGCACCTACGATTGATGATCAAGATTCCTTCGCAATCGATCAGAATTGCCGGTTTACAATTCGGTTTTCTTCACTCGAGGATGATGGCGGGCTGACTCTCTACGGCTGTTCGACACTTTTTTCAACGGCTTCAAAGTCAGTTCTAAGATGAAATAATCTCCACTAGGAATTGTTGAAAATGAAGAACATGCTTTGAATAATTACTAGTGATCCATTAGACGCTTGAACAAATATGATTAATGTCGATGGAAACGGATTGAAAACATCGCTAATAATAAAAGTTGGTGGACTTTTATTATTTCTCGCTTCTTCGTACCCAGGCTTGCGCGGTCATATGGCTTGACACTGCCCAGGCGGTGTTGGACACGGACCACGTGGTCCGGAACATCCAATGAGAACGCTCGATTATACCTAGCCGTGTTTTGAAGATTTTTGTGAACTTTATTTTCCAAGTGTGTGATTTATTTCGTCTATTAGAAAATTATTTTGAACATCTACACAAAACAATTACATACAATGTGAAGGTGGATATGTGAACTACGCCTGGATGGATTCTCAAGAGCAGGTAAGGTATTTTAGTACCTAAAATGTTTCCAGTTAGTCTTGTGTCTTTTCACTTTTCGTTCGTCAAACATTGAATATAAGTAGTAACGCACGAAGTGATTCCTACAGCGATCAAAGTAAGAATCCTTCATTATTTTAGCACAGATACATTCTATAGATAGTAAACTTGAAGAAAAAGTGAAGGGGCCCCAAAGGGCCCCGTCGTTTTAAAGGAGAACATCGGACTTGAAGTTCGCGAATTTTACGAATATTGAGTTAATTTGAAGTGGCACTTCACACGTCGCTATTAATAGCAATATAGTTTTATTACTGCGTACCTTGAAGTATTCTAATATCAGCCTGTGGATGTTTGTTTCTTTAAAACTATAAATTATATATACTTTTCTCACTAGCCTGATGAGTTCAAAAAGTCAGCCAAGACTTGGCAAGAGCGCAGTCAAGAGATGGGTTCGAAAGACAGCATCTACTTCTGTATACAAACAGAGAAGGAATATTTTACACACATTTGTATTATTATTATTATTATTATTATCAAAATGACTAGTTATTGTGAATTTTACTATCACAACGTAAATCAGTACGCGGACTACTGATACAACTCCATGAATCGATTCCAACACTACAATACACGTCGATAATTATGAGTTGCTCGTAAGATTTGGCAGCCCGTCAAACACTACTATCGGCTCAAATGTTGTTTGACTTCAGAAGTTCAATGTAACTCATAAATAGGTCAACATATAAACTAGAGAGAAAGCTAAATGGATTCTCGAGCATGGGGGTGACTGGACTTCATGGGAAGTTCAACTCGCCGTGAATATTCTCTGCACATAAAACTGCTCCTTTGTGTTTTCCAGCAATACCCATTTACTGCCGCAGATTCTCCAGAAAGAGTGTTTATGTGTATATCGAAGGTTATGTAGCGAATATATGGAAGAAGACCGCTATTGACATATCATTTGAATTGTAAATATGATCCCTGGGGATTAGTTAATATATGCAGATGAGTATATAAAGGAAAACACAGGCACGCCCTACCCCTTTCAATTCACTGTGTCCGCTACGAAGGACGGGTTTGGCGGATAGCTGTACTGAACCCGACTTACTCGTAATTCAAAAAGGATGGCAGAGGAATGAGCAAGGGCCTCGTCCAGCAGCGACTGGACAGGTAGAACAAGCTGTGGCGGACGCGAACGCTGGTAATCAGGATGGCCAGGCAGAAGGTCAAGCGGCGCCGGACCAGCAAGTTGAAGCTCAACACGGCGAAGTTCGAGCGGCCAACGCTCCAGCTAATGAGGTATCGTATATCAGTTCTGTATGAACTATCTTTCGTGAAACTTTGAGTCACCTTATTCAGTAGGGTTTTAACGGTGTCTTCAGGGGTTTATGTTCTTTTAAGGTTCAGTTTCTAATACGAAGATTAGGTCGCCACGTGTAACATGTAAACGGTTCGCTGGGCACGGGACTAATTCTGTGAGCGTGTAATTGTTGTAAATTGTGTGCTGAAAATTGGTGCTACTGCGTGGCAACGAACCGAGAGGACCGGCTAATAATATATTTATATTTTCTTTTTGCCTGGGGGGCTAAGATAATGGGGTCGGGGTTGACAAATTCAAAATTATGCTGGTAAAGCAGTGAGCATGCAGTTTACGAATAGTGCCTGGGGGGCAGTGAGCAAGCAGTTTATGAATTATGCCTGTGGAGCAGTGAGCATGCAGTTTATGAATTATGCCTGTGGGGCAGCGAGCATGCAGTTTATGAATTATGCTCGTGGGGCAGCGAGCATGCAGTTTATGAATTATGCCCGTGGGGCAGCGAGCATGCAGTTTATGAATAATGTCTGTGGGGCAGTGAGCATGCAGTTTATGAATTATGCCTGTGGGGCAGTGAGCATGCAGTTTATGAATTATGCCTGTGGGGCAGTGAGCATGCAGTTTATGAATTATGCCTGTGAGGCTGTACAACAGTTGAATGACTTTGGCTGCGGGATTTAAATTGTCCAGTACTGTACCGGAGGGAGGGAGGGTCCCAGTTATTTTACCGGGGGGGGGGGGGGGGGGGGGGGGGGGGGTCCAGTTATTTTTCGCCGGGGAGGGGTGGGTGGGCTGTAAACGGCTTATGCAATAAATTGTTTGACATTACGGTTTATGCATAGGGATGGTCTATTTATCATATTCGATGTGCGGTAATTTCGTTGATCTGTAGTTGTAACAGGTACTGTTTATCTTGTTTGAAGGGTGGTCATAATCTGGAGGACATGATGGAGCGTCTTAAAAAGCTTGAAAACGCGCAAAAGGCCACAGTAGACTCATGTTTGGACGAGCTAAGACACCTAGTGAAGAGTCCAATGTTCTCAAAGGATCGCGCGTTAGATCGGTTGTTAAACCTCAAAATGGTGGCGAAAGAAGATAAGCACCCAAAGAGCGGATTCTTTGAAGCTGTCCTCCGGGCTTTGAGAGAGAAGACCAGCGGTACAGATGAACAGTTCAAGCAATATTTGGAGGTCTTGTGGGGTGACAAGGACCACGAAAAAGTATTGGAAACAATGGCGAAAGTGGACAAGGCAATGAGGCTGTCCTTACCAAGGGCCACTCGCGGGTATTCTAGCTATAGAGGTCGTGGGCGTGTAGACCGTGCTTTGGTGCAGTGCTATTATTGTCGCCAATTTGGCCACTACCAGAATTTCTGCCCGGTTCGCCAGTCTCGAGGGGCAGGTTCTGCTGGTCCACCAGCTAAGAGAGGGAGATTTTGAGATCAACCTAAGTAGGAACCACCCTATTGACTACTTGTGCAAGTGGTTCCATACAGTAATTTGTCTCAATGAAGAATAATACATATGCTTATTCGAATTTGTTTTGTTATGTGCGCATGGGTTCCCGGTTTGTTTCGGGGGAAGGGGTCTTACTTCCATGATTTTGTTCTCCGAATCAGGATGAGTAGCTCCCGTCGACCAACTGCATATCTCAGTAGCCGATGGACGTTCTGACATCAGGCGTGTGAAGTTACTCCCTCCTGGTCGGGAACCCTATCTATATTTTTGTTTCTGGGGTGCTCTAGCTGTGCTAAGGGATTGTTCCTTTTCCTTATTTCCGTTTCCCTATATATCGTAGATCCAACCGAAAAAGAGAAGAAGAGTGCAAATGAGTGGAGTGGAAAACGGAAATGAAGGGGGATTGGAAGAGTTCAGTAAGCAAGCCATGTCTTTGCAACCCAGAACATCTCAATCATGGGTTAATATAGATGGAGCTCCCGATCGGGAGGGAGGACGGAAGTTCAATGTGGATTGGAGAGATGTGTTGATATCTGAAGTTGTGCCACAATTGGAGACGATAAAGTTAAGGAACCCGGATGAGTTTATGGCGGGTGGCCTCCATAAAAATGTCAGTGCATGGGAAGCGATTTTAAGTCATCACCCGTTCGCAGAGAAAATCCTCGAGTGGATACGTAATTAAGTCGACATTTTACAATTCAGCCGACCCTTCACCGGCTCATACAAAGGATCCCACTATGGCTCAGATCTGCCGCCCACACGACGTTTTATAAATCATGGGTCTTGCAAGAAATTCTCAGAATTCATCTCTCAAGAAATCTTGAAGCGTCTCATCACAGGAGCATTTAGAGTATGGGGACGAGTGGGAGCGTCTGCTCCTCCACACTTGATACTACCGGCCTTGACAGTAGAACCTACGAAGCCTAGGCTTTGCCTAGACGCACGTTTCCTGAACTTGTGGATGAAGGATACACCATTTACGCTGGATAAGTTAGCAGATGTTCCTCGATATGTTTACAAGGACTCGTTTATGACCAAATGTGACGATAAGTCTGGGTACGACCATGTGTTGCTAACAGAGAGCTCGCAGACGTACTTTGGCTTCGAATGGAGAGAATTCTGGTTTGTGTGCACTACTTTACCCTTCGGGTGGAAAGTGTCTCCTTACATATACCACACTACAGGTCTGGCAGTATCTGGTTTTCTTAGAGAGCAGGGGGTACCCTGCTCGCTCTACATTGACGATCGCCTTAATGGGGAACTGTTGACGAAATGTGGACCGTGGTCGGTCCTCTATTCCAATAGGCCGGAGGAGTTGAGAGCCAAGGCAGCGAAAGCTGCTATATTTATCGTCCTATCCATACTGCTAGAGCTCGGTTATACAATTGGGATTAGCAAGTCCGTTTTATGGCGACATCGCTAGAGTACTTGGGCTTTGTGATAGATTCTAAAAAGCAATCATTCATGATACCGCAGCGCAAGATTGTCGCCTGGGCGTACCTACGAGAAAAGATACTAGCGTGCAAGAAATACGTGGACGTCAAGACTCTGCAGCGTTTCTAGGGAAAATGCATATCAGTGTCTTTGGCGGTTCCAGCTGCAAAGTTGTTTATAAGGGAGATGAGTTATGCTATCGCTTCGACTCCGACGAGTGGACTGGTTTCGCTGTCCCAGGGTTTGAGAGATGAATTAATCCACTGGCGGTTCTTAGACACGTGGGAGGAATGCGTCCCATGGAGAGATGAGAAACACCTGCGGCTCACAGTTTCTACAGATGCCTCGGGTTATGGTTGGGGCGGCATCATACATAAATCATCCGGTGACCGAGTGCTTGGAGATTACTGGGATGAATACCAGAAGAGCTTGAATATCTCCACAAAGGAAATGCTGGTCTTAGTGAACACCATCAAAGCTGCCCCGGGAGATGTGCGGGATTGTAGAGTAGATGCATTTGTGGATAGCCGTGTTCTGATCGGTGCGTGAGAAGGGCAAGGGAGTAGGTCTCCTGAGTTTACGAGGGCTACCAAGGACCTGTTTCTTCGTCTTGGCAGCTCGTAACGTGCAGCTTAATCTATTTCATGTTCCGTCGGAAGAAAACAGCACTGACGGCCCTTCACGTAGGATCTCCAGATCGGACTCCAAGCTAGCGAAGGGTGCATGGGAACGAGTGGAACAGGCCTTTGGTGGCATAACAGTCACTCATTTGACCTCATGGCGTTGGATTCCAATGCAGTTATTGGTAGAGATGGAGATCAGCTGCCACATTTCTCTCCACATCCAAGCCCGGGTTCACAAGGTGTGAACCTGTTTTGTCAGAACTTGGAGGAGATGGATAACATGTTGAATCCTTATGTCTTTCCGCCATTTGGTTTGTTGGGCCCAGTGTTCAAGTTCCTCTATGGCTTTGCGATCCCCTTCACTGTGGTCGTGCCAGAATTCCATCCACACGCATAATTATTGGTGGCCGGAACTGATGGCCCACTCTTCGGCAAAAGTCTGTCTCGGCGTACAGGGTGACATGGATGTCCTGTTGGCACCATCGAAGTCAGGTTACAAGACTATTCCTTGTCCAGTTCTCTTGTGGGCATGTCGGGTGTCCTGGTTCTAAGTGGGACATTTAACTTTGTTGTATTTAGTGGTAATCATAGAATCATGTAGTCATACTATTCAGGCCTTTTCTCGTTTTATATAAAGCAGGCAGAGTACGCCTGGTCTGGTGATTGCCACGAATACAATTGTAAATCATTAAATAAGTGATAAAAGAAAGAAAGAAAGGAAGAAAAAAAAAAAAAAAAAAAGAAAGAAAAAAGAAAGAAAGAAAGGAGAATCCAATGCTTTGACCTTGAGAAAGTACAAATAAAAATATGAAGCGATATTGTATTGTATTCATTTCTATTTTCTGATACACTATCTTTCAGCCGCTGCCCAAGGTGCCCAAGCTGTTTACACCTTCAGTGGCATGTCCGAAGTGCGCGTATGCAAATGACGAACATTTCCGCTTCTGCCAGCAATGTGGGTATGCAAGGAGGCAGGTTTCTGTCCTAGATACCTCTACGAAAGTAGAGATTAATGAGAAACTGATTGGTAAGCGATTGGAACAGCTTTCAAAACAACGTAGTTCATCGCGGTATGCCAAACAAAAGAGTTCTTTGGAGAAGGAGCACGCAGGTTTCTTGTCAAGCTTATCAATCCCGAAATCGTTGGCGTCTGCTCTGCCATCAGATGTCATAGCTTTCCTGATATGGAAGGACCGAAGTGGGAAAAACCCAGGTTCATTTGCCAGAATGTAGGAGTCCCCGCGCCCGCCTCAAGGTTTAGGGTGCGCGCTCATCTTTAGAACCTGCTCAAATCTTCGTCCTGGCAAGAGATCAGCAGTATTTAAGGCGCTATTCTTTGCAGGGGATCGAGCGGCTGATCTGTTGCAATTGAAGATGACAGATGTCTTGCGTTTCCCGGATAACTCGGGTTTCCTGCTCAACCACGTCTGGACGAAAACGCTGAGGTCGGGTGACAAGAATGTCTTCGCTTTCAAGAGGGTTCTAATAAGGTGGTATGTCCTGTAGGGGGTCTAGAACTGTACGTTGGGATTTGTGGCCTTCTGGGAATAGTACTTGGTTCGGGATATCTCTTTCGTCTCCTGACAAAGGCTGGAAAAAGTCTCTCCTCAATGCATGAACTCAGCGGCTGCCCAGACAAGGCTGAATGTCTACTCTTCAGCCCTAGGCCGACAACTGACAAGTGAACGCTTTACGCTTCATGGATTCCGCAGTGGGGCAGCAGTCTCGTTGGCCCTAGCAGGTGTGAACCTCCATGACATTATGGATCATGTTGGTTGGAAGAGGAGCAACACAGCTTTACACTACATCAAGTTGAAAGAAGTGGTTAATCCAGCGGGCGCAGCTGCCCGCACTAGCGGATCTACATTCTGATACTGGCAAGGACTATACAAAATGTATAGATGCCTTGAAGGGATTCTATCAGGCCTTTTAGGCGGAGTTCCGTATGAGAATGTGCAACAGTAAGATTAGAAGCAAAATAAGTGAAACAGAAGGATACCACACGTATCCACCGCTTAGGGGGTTAGGATAAGGTTTGGGAAGAGAGGGCGCTTGGAGGGGGTATTTGGGATCTCATGTAATGGTGTATGGTGTGACAGCTTGGGGAAGGCCAGATTGATTGTCCATACCTCACTACCATCTCATGAATAACAATACCCAGGACAAAATATTATACTATACCCATTGAATCACAGAGTCACTTAGTTGTTTTACACTTCAACGTCCAGATGCAAATGAGTAAAAAATTCAATTTGTCCCATCGTGCTTTGCGGTGCGTGTCCAACACCGCCTGGACACTGCCCATTTAATTGATTAAAGAATCATTCTCGTACCCAGAGCTCCTCGGTTGGTCGTTCCTTCTCCATTCGGAGGCTCTGGTAACAGCCATTTCTAGGCCGATGCTGATTGGTCCAAATGTCCGCGCATGCGCGACTTTCATTTCAAAATGCTCAATCGTGATTGGTCAATCTATAACGATGCTCGGAGCTTTTTAGAAGAGAATCCTCTGCGCATAAGGTATAACACACAAAGCTGACTCTTTTCTAACGGGCTTAAATGGATTTTCAAAATGGCGGAAGGTCTGAATGGTGGTCATTCACTAATTTCTGCTTAGAAACTGCAATGATTTTACTGGTCACAAAGAAAAAACACGCAAGTTTGGTTCTGTACTTGTTTTTCGTTTCTCTTCTGTCGAGGCAAGTGATTAATTTACGCTATAAATTACCTCGTTCAACAACGGACTATACGATAAAAAAACGTATGAGACAATAAAATCAGTTGGCTTCGTTTCTTTTGCAAAAAAATAAGGATCCATATAAAAGGTCGTGTTTTTGTGAACGTTAAAAGAGTACAGAACAAGATTGGTGGGGTGTATTTTCTTCCCTTCTCAGTAAATGTGCAGATAACAGTACAATCTTGTAAAGACTAATAAATTACATTATTTGCCATATCATGTTGTTGTATTTGAGTTTGATTATACCCTGTGTAACAACTATTTTCCCCCAAGGCAGACTCAGTGAAATCTATTGATGAGAAACATTTCAGCATATTTCATGTATCAGTATTGTACATATTATAATACATATATTTTTTATTATTTTAGCTTTTGAATTTCTTTCTTTCTTAATAAGCTTATATTAATTTTACCCTGTTTAGAAGATGTAGAAATGCTTCATTAAACCGTTATTATTATTTATTTTATAATTTTAAATTATTATTAAAAGCAGCAGCCTGTATGCATTCTTATTTTTGAGAGGGGAAGTACACTATGCTGCTGTTTCTACTCCCGTCCCCTTGATTATATTTTATAAGGCAGGTTAGGGAATGATGGATGTGATAATTGTCCTCAAAAATATTTCACCATCCATTATGTGATGTGCAAGTGCAGTAAAAATAATAAATAATAAATCTGTATAAATTATGAAATCTACAAATAGACTGTTTGTAGATTTCATAATTTATTCAGATTTATTCTACATTTGTAGATTCCAACTTTTGACAATAACAATGTTATTGTTGTAGTTTCAAATTGCAAGAAATCCATTTTGAAAATGTATTATTATTTATTTAACCATGCAACCAGAGCCTGTATTTTCAAAGAAATTTCACTGAGAAAGCCTTTCCTAGTTGCATGGTTAGATATTGTAGCCAAGATAAAACATTGGTATTTCACTTTTAATCAGAGGAAAGGAAATAGGGCAAGAGAGGGTCATTATGCCTAAGACTTATTTGGAGATTTGGCTAACCCTGCGCCTCTTTCCTGGCGAGTAGAAAAAACCTCTGCTACATGTAGCAGGGTAGACAGTGGTACAAAAGGTGCAGGATTGCAGAAAGAGTGTGCAAATGAAGGAATTGAAGTTTATATTTTTCTACATGTAAGATGTTTATGACACTCTTGAATAAACAAGAGGACACCCAGAATTGAGCGTGCTATGCAAAAGCAAGTATATTTAGAATCTGCAGGCTGAAATTTTACCCTACCCTCCCAAACAGAACACTTTTCAATAAAACTTTTACAAGAACAATAGCTACACTTGTAAATTACAGTTGTAAAAGTTTTCATTTGAATTGTCTCGGGGCCAGGTTGAACTTTTTATTTGTACCTTAGAGCCCATGTTGTGACCAAAATGCATGGTCACATGGTACAAAATTCATCTGGATGGCAAATTTTAAAACATTTTAAAAAGCCTCCAAAACACAACAAAGCGTGTATTGCTGATCAGTACCCACTAGGTGAAGCTAAAATATTTTACTTTATTATATTTTTTTTGTCAAAGAATGCACGAAATATGCACAAGAAACGCGCGAAATATGGGACCGTATTTTTGGACAGTTACTTCATTGAAACTGCAATGCTTTCCAATCAAGCATGCACAATCATGTGATGAAAATTAACCAATCAGCCTGCGAGAAATTCTACAGTTTTGGCTAGCGTGCACTCGTACAGAGATTTCCAAGTTTTCACTGTAATTGTTGTTGTTTTTCTTTCACCAGAATAGCTAGTTTTTCTTTGACAAAATATATAATCAAACAATTTTATTAGTAATATAAAGCATCTAATACGGCTGTGAATTTTTACTCGTCATGTATTTTGGCTCGCCGCCTAAAGGCTTCGCCGACTAATAACCTCTATTTAGAATATAGTCATACTCACTCGACCATCAGCGCCCAGCATTTGTGCGCTCTATATCTCATAAAGTAATTAATAGGGCTTTAAACATGGACTCATTAGTATTCTCTATATAAGAGAATACTAATAAAGCTCTTTGTTTTCTTTTTTGTTACAAAGCCTTATTAGTATTCTCTATATAGGGAATACTAATGACTAACTTAGAGAATACTAGAGTGCAAATATTATATCCATGAAATAGTTAACTAACTAAATAGTACTAATAAATAGCATCAAATGCTTTATCATTGTTGTCGGTGGCTCTTATTTCACGGATATAATTTTGCACTCTAATATATAACGTGTACTAAACTATATACACAACATATTCTAATGGCAATTTTAGTTTTAATCTCGACAGTTATTAGATTTATAATAACATGAATACTGATACATGAGAAATACAGATCATAACCCGGCCTATGCTAAACCACGTAAAGAAACGTAGCGAGTCCACTTAGGCTAAGAAACAGACGTCGAATTATTCATGTACCGTTCCCCCCCCCTTCCTAATTCATATTTAGATCGACCCAAATCAACAGAAGGTCCGCCTGTTGATTCAGACGTCGTTCTTAATTAGTCGTTCCAAATATTCACGCTACTCCATTCACAGGAAAGCCCAAGTTTCCGTATCTCAGAAGGTCACTTAGAATGAGAAAATGTAGGTCGAGAAAAATCGCAATCTGCTAAATCAAATAGCACATTAAGGAACTTGTTGCGTGTTTTTAATATATTTCTTCTTCAATATCTTCAGCGCGATTTTGGGGAGGGGGTTTGGACGTGTTTTTAGGATGTTTTCTATCGTCCTTTGAACTTGACCCTCTGAAACGGGGACAATTTCATTAAATTCCGACAATTTCTAATTCCCGTCGGAAAAAGGCAGCCAATACAGCGCAATTTGTGTTTTCAAAGCAAAAAAACTACACATATCACTCCAAGAGTTGCACGCCAAGCCGCCATGACCAGTCAAAACTGAACGCATATGCGTCCTGTGTTTTCCGAAAAAAACGCTGGAATGCGATAATCTGGAGCTTTTTGATAATATAATCATGCGTGAACAGTAAAGAAACGGCGTCTGAATCAAATGCCGTTCTGCAGCCGCACTTATAATGCCTTTGGAACGGGCCCTTGGACCAGCACGCCGTTTGTCTCGGGACTTGACCCATAGGCGTATTATTCGGATTTTCTTCGGTGGCTTAACCTAACCTAGGCGTGCGGTACCCGCCTGAGCCGTTCCAAATTAAATAGACCGTTACAATTCGAACCAGACGCCGTTCTTTTCATGTACTTTATTGCAACAATTAGGAACGGTACATGAATTATTCGATGCGTCGTTGTTCTTAGCTTACTGTTTCAAAATGAAAATCACAAAACGAGTTTTTCTTCGAGTTTTCTCCATGTTCTACAAGAAGTGTAGATGTACGGATATTCATCAGTCATCCAAGTTCTCCGTATGATTATTGCGATATAGGTATAGCCCAATCTTTCAATATATTAAATTCCACATCGTGATGCTTGAGTTTTTCTTTGGTGTCCTTATTTCTCTCATTTTCAATTTTTCGCGTCCGTTCTAAACTGGTTTTGAAGAAACTTTGAGATTTCTGCTCTTCATTTCCACAACAATATACCGGTGATTTCTAGCCGTTGCAAGCTTCGTATTCAAAAAGCCTCAAGCTACCATCGGATATTCATCTTCACTCCCACTGACTGAAGTCACACACAACTGACTACAGCAAGCGTATTATTTGCATTTGAAAATCAGTATTCCTTTGGGAAAGCAACTGACATGCAGCCAAAGAATACTCTCGTGAGTATGACTATATTCTAAAACGGTTAGAAAGAATAAACACTCGTGCTTTATGGAATTTAGAGCGCCTCGCATGATAGAAGGGCGCACTCTGCCGCTACGCGCCTCGTGGCCTTCCTATCTGCTGCTCGGAGCTCTAAATCCCATAAAGCACTCGCGTTATTCTCTAACCCTTAACAAGAGATCATGTTAGACACACTAAACATTGACATATGAGAATGGAACAATGGATGAAAAGATGCAAAGACAAACTAGCAAATCACCTAATGTTCCTTGGGCCGTGCTAAACCTCTGACGATCAATTTAAGCCTGGTGATGTTATACATGTACATGTAGTTGGTCTTTGAATTTGATAAAGTTTATTAAAGTTTATTAAAAAAAAAAAATTTATTGAATAGCTAAATATATAAATATTTCAAAACCTCAGCAGCATTCTCCTCCGAGGATAATTATGATAATTAAAAACGTTGAATTAAAAACACACAGAAAACAATGTCAAATATTACACACTTCTCTGATATAGAGTCTATGTGTACCGAAAGTATGTTTCCATTGGCAATCCTCCACCACTTCTGGTGTTTCTAAAAGATAGATTTAGTGAAATTAAGATATCCCAAGGGCAATACACGGCGGCATACTTTAACAGAGCGCGAGACTCCCTCAGCACTCTGTCCCTTATTTGATGACAGGGCACGGTGGTTGTCGTGTGTTCGAAAGTGGGTTAATGGCTAACTCAGGGTTAAAACTGGCTTACCCTAGGGTAAAACACCTCTTTTTAAGATTTTGAACCCTAGTTAGCCTATTTCAACCTCTGGGTTGGCATTAACCCACTTTTTCGAACAACCGGGGCCTGTTCATCATTTTAGTTGATCACAATACTCCAAGAGGTTAGCGTTAACAACAACCAGCTTTTGAACAAAACCAGGCCCAGATGTCAAACTTACAGGATATTTAAATATATAATATATTAGACGTTATACATAATGTAGCAAGAAATACTATTTCAATATTACCCATTTACCGTGTATTCATTTTTATGTACTTCATGATAGTAGCCGATGTTGAATTAATAAAATATGTGAGGCTTTTTTTCTGTAAATGGCTGCAAGAAAAAGCAAGTCAGAGCTGTTATACAGAGAAATCCAGTGCTTATTACTCAACATTAACACGAAGCCTGAGCCCCATTTCATAAATTACTGAAGTATTATCTTGGTAATACCGTAACAAGTACAATGTGTAAGTTTTGGGCATTAAAAAAATAAAAAAGCCATATTTTTTAGAGTTTTTTTTTACTGGGTTCTGCACACATATTCGAGTGCACATATTAATCTCGTGAAATAGGTTAACTAACTAAATAGAGGTGCCTGATTTAAGAAAGCGTGAAATAGTACTAACTTTAAATAGTACTAACAATGTGCTATTTTCCTCTATTGTTTTCTTTGTTTCATTAGTGCCAATTAGTACTAATTAGTTTATTTAGTTTCATTCAAGCTTTTCCTAAATCAACTCCTAGTACTAATGTAGCACTAATTATAAAAACTAAGAAATAGGGTGAAGCATGAAACCACCGGCGCGTGCACCTAACCAGGCTATCCCTGAACGAACAAATTCCTATTTCTAGCCCACAAGAAACGAGTGAAACCTGCTAAATAACGACTCGGACACAAGATAACAAGTCAAGACGCAACCCCTAATTTATTCTATCGATTTAATATGTCCCCCTTTCGCCTTCAAGAAAACGAGTACAAACGCACTCCCTATTTTAATTCGTCCCATTTCCACTTTTCTCTTTCAAGAACCGAGTCAAACGCCAGCCTAAATAAAAATAACAACACACGGACACAGAGAAACGAGTCAAACGCACAGCTAAAAATTAAACAAGACCCAGCTCATTGATGCGTTCAACAATCGATTCTCTCGTGCCCCTGTGCAATTGTGCGTTCTGAAATGAAGTCCGGTCATAATGAGGAGACGGCATGGGCACCAACATTAAACAAGAGCGAAACTATTGTCACTCCGTTTTGAGCTTAGAAATCTACTTACAGTAAGTGTATCGGGGTTATTGAAGCCTTTGTAAGCCTTAAAGTATCTTAAAACAACAAAAAACAACCGATGGAAGGTATCAGAACCAGTATCGGCTTGTCGACCCGAGTATAACATAAATTTAAACCAACAGATCCAGAATTCTTTCCCCTCCCCCATATGACCGATCCGCAACCTCAGGGACGTCCAAATACGCTACAAATACGGTCTGACTTGGACGATGTTACATCTAGACGCCACGACAAAACATCTCCCCGTCACGCAGCAACTGTCATTGCCAATTGTTCAATAATGTTTGGTATGGCCGCCGCCTGTGGACAATTTCACAGTATCGAAATATAGGACTAGCCGCGTTATGTTTGTTTTTTTTTTTTTGGAGGAGGCTGAACTTTCCCGGGACTTTAACAGTATATTTGATACAGTAAACAGACCGTTTAATATATCCCGACGTTCACGTCTAGCGTAGGCCCGAGCGTCTGCTTTCACAACATTTTACTCCCAGATAAGGGGAAGGGCACGCGGATAGGTGCCCTAGCTCTTTTAGGAGATTTTGGTACCCACACCAGAGCCAGAGCCCTCAGCGTGGTTCCCCTGATTGGTTTGTGCTTTGTTAATATCTTTAGGTGGTTTTGCGAAAGAAAGAGGTCGTCGTTGTTGATTAGGCGTGTTGATAAGTCTCGTGGGGTCTCGTTCCCCAGTCCCACTCGATTGCAGATTTATGACTCGCGATAAGAGTATACCAACATACAAAAACAATACTCGTTGGATTTTAATAACTCGTGCGGCCGTACGGCCTGGGGCACGAGTAATAAAATAACGACAAAGGGAGACGAGGATGAAGACGAGTCACAAAGGCACGACCGCAACCCCTACCAATAGTTTACTCGTTCATCAATTCCACATATCTCCTCCTAAAGCAAACGAGGTTCAGAAGTTGCATGTGGAGAAATAAAATACACGAAAACGCGTGCGACGACACAGAGCTGATCACCCGCCGTTACCCCGCTCCACTCCCACACGTAGCATGCTACTGCCCTTAGTGGTTTACATTACTACACAAGTACACAAACCAGTATACGACTGATGGCTGCCAGCATTTATTATTCTACCAATAAGGAACTAAAATACCATGGAAAAACTAATATTGATATAAATGTAACTCTACAGAATACTACTTAACTGAAATAAGCCCGCGTGCTACTAGTGGACGATAAACGCTCCACACAATGTACCTCGCACGCAGGGTTCAAATGTTACGAGTGTTCACACAGGTGCCTCGCGCGTCGGATCGTTCATCAGTTGGGTCCCATATCGATCGTATATTGGTATCCTCAGGATCCTTATACTTGGTCCTTCGTTTCATTTTCTTGTCGTCACCTGTTCTTGTGTCTTCGTTCGTGTCCTTGTCGCTTCGTCATTCGCTGTAGACTCGTCACCCACCTGCGTTCACTCACCCCTGGCTTCTTTGTCGCGCCCTTCGAAACTGCTCCCGCGCCATCCACTGCGCACGTACCCGTTCTTCTTCTTTAAAAAAACGTCGCCTTCGTTTATAGCCATGGAGGTCTCTTAGTAGCAATGGTGCCTGAAGGGGATTTACTTAGGTTTTGAGTCGAATCTATCTGACCACGATACACACCCTTACCACACTTCGATACTTTACTCGATTGTTTCGCACTACACCCGCTGTAAGACCGTGTTCACGTCCTGTGCTTTGATTGGTTGGCTATGTGCTTTTTATTATGTGAAATCGCGCGAGCGTGATGGTACATCTTTTGGCAGCACGGGTACGAAAGATCAACAGTGATGTAATAGTCCCTCTTGGGGGACCTATTTACTCCTCTACCCGTATGTTTACATATCACGTGTCTACGTTATGTTGTGCTGTATCCCAAGGGGGTCGTAATTATTTGTCACATCACACGGACAACAAGAAATGAGTCAAACGCAGCTAAAATAAATATACGACACGGACACAAGAAACGAGTGTCAAACGCAGCTGTAAATAAAATTAACGACACGGACACGATCTAAACGAGTCAAAAAAACGCAACCCCATTTGTTTATCCCCTGTTAATAATTATTACCTGCAATATGTAACTAAACTTTAATCAGTAGGCAACTTAATAAACTTGATGAGCTCGGAACATCTGTGAACTGGACATTCTGTACGTAGACTGGACTCAAAAACTAATGGTCTCTATTCAGTTTTTTTCCGGCTGCCATTCACAAACATAAACAAAAATCAACTCGGTTATATATACATACTTTTCCATTTCTTTTTCTCCGTTGCCTATCATATTCTTTGGTGACGCTCATCTGGTGATGCCAAGTAAACGTTTTTCCACATCAAGAAAGGTAATGGTCAACCAAACATGATGGAAAAGCTCTCGGTGTGCATGGCGAACAATTTCATACACCATGGCCGCGCGCATGTCGTAATACTCACGTCAGTATTGAAATTACGAGTCATTTCAAAATTCAGAGGAAAACAGCGTGCACTTTGATTTAATTGTTTTTTGTCGGTACCTCTTATATTATTCCGGTTCCTCAATCTCCACAAGTCCCCCAATCATTCTTTCATACTTCAGTCTCGCCCATGGGTCGTGTTTCTTCTCATGGGAATATGTGTAAAAGTGTTCCCAAGTGGCGAATGGAAAAATAGGTAAAATTAGCTAAGGAGGCATCCCCCTACTTGTCTCTCTGTTAACTGACTGGAGAGGCCGTTACAGTTATTGTAGTTCAGAAACATCTTTCATGTCGTTCGCGAGCTGCTTGCACACAAATGTCCTGTTTGGTTGTTCCAAAAATCATTTTACAAACTTGCGTTATTTATGGTTGGATTATCCCAGTTGTTGTCCTTTTTGGGTTTTTCCGTTACGAATTCGATCTTAACCGATCTTGCGTTTGAACACATTGTGCGTTTGTGAACAATCTACTGGTAAATTGAGTATTACATACAACCCTTGTTACCGAAAGGATTAACGTTTGCTACTAATGGCAAACGCTGAGAGAGAGATTCTCTTTGGGGTACATATTCTCGATTTTCTATAGATTCTAGGTTACTTTTGGGAAATGCTTCTTGTGAGTCTTATAGTGGGCATAATTGTCTCTAGTTCAAGAAGTGAATACAAGCAAATTCTGTTGAGAGCGTTTTTGCGATATACTTCAATTGTTGCAATGATATTGAAAACTACTTTTCTGGAAAAAAGTTGAGAGACATCGCTTGCAATTGATATCGGAAAATGTGAGCTTCAAGTCATACACGATGATGTGTGTACTTTGCTCTTGTTGTCCACCATTCGTTCTATGTTTATAACTCAAATCTAGTCCATAATGTTTAACAATGCCGTCGCGGTAAATTTTGTCAACAATTGAACACACACGAGTCAAATTAGATTGTAGCTGATGATGTTCTTGTAAAATCAAGCTCCATTGAAAACATTTTAAGGCCCGCCAATATATAAGCTTCAAAATCAGAACATTTTCCAACCAGTTTTAGTAGTTGTACAGTTGTTTGACGCAATCTGCACTTCTTTTGTTTCTAGTTTAGCACCTTCTCTTGTACATTCCAACCTTGACAAAACGCTCTTTCCGAAAATAGGCTAATCTGCAGTATTATAATAACAATTAGACCAAAAAATAAAAGCACTCAGGGGGTTTAAGGCTGAGCTGAGCGACTAATTAACTCATAAAATCACACATTTTTGAATATAGTGAGCAGGCATTTTCACCTACCAAGCTGGAAACTCGGCTAGTAGCTGCCTAGTTCGTTGAAACAGATTAATATTTATATGGTAAACTACTGGACAATGCCGTTAATCACGTGACAAACCGCGTGCGTCACAAATGCTGCGCGAAAGAACTCACAGACGAAGAAAATGGGTTGTAGAGGCCTATTTCTTAGAACAATAGATAGCTCTTAAAATTAAATAAAGGACAATTCAATAGGTCCTTTCCACAATAGCCTTTGCTCGTTGTCCATCCATTGTTTAGTTTGGGAGATAATTGCAAATAGGTCACGTTGACCAAAGCTGACAATTATATATTTCCATTTTTTCTCTCTTTAACCGTTGTAGCTGGGGACAAACGAAGCAAAGGGCTAACTTCGTAAGACCTCTTCACAAACATCATCCACATAAACACCTCATTTTATTACTCCGACAAGGGAAAAGTCTCTGTACTCCCCATTCAACTGTCGCTCTTTGTTCTCATTTATAGGGTGTCAGTCCCGCTGAGAGCCTTTGATCAACTTGTACCACACCTGTGCCATAGCTCTGTCAGCGTAATTGACGACAAAGCCATAAATGCCGAGGCCTCCTAGAGCGACCCAACAACACCAGGAGACGCATGCGACGTCCATATAACTATCTGGACCAGGGATACGTAGATTAGGATAATGAACCACCGTGCAATGATTATGACCAATGCAGTTGACACTCGGACCTCAGAGCAAAGACAAGCAACATAAACGGGCGAAAACTCTAGATACTAGAGGGGCCGGGAGTCCTGTGGCCATGCAATGAGACCGTTGCTAATACATCATAACACAACCACGCATCTAATTTTCAGATACACAACAAGGCCAATATTCCCTTAGTTAAGCTTATGTCAGGCAGAGACGCCACACAGGACTGAATAAGCGTGTCATTTATACGGCGCAGCAGTGTCAATCCGACTGACTGTATGAAATGTTCGCCATGACTTGAGCTTGTTACTTTCAGCTGTATGTTTTTTTTTTTTTTGTCTGAGACTCACCACTCACAAGAACAACACAGTTGTATGGACCTAGTTGTTGTTGTGTTTGTTTATTCAACAACATTACTTTTCCCGTGCATTAATTTTTTGTTTATCAAAGAGAGTATCCTATGCACCGCGTTCTTAGTTTCGTGGATTAAAAGAAAGGAACGCGCAAGTAAAACAGTTGTTTTTAAAAAACTGTGCTGGTTGAGGTGCCACGCATTTGCACGTGCATTCGACAAAAACGCATTTGACCCCAGGGGGGAGGGGGGGTGGGGGGTGGGGGGGTACTCATGGGTATCAGTGACGGGGAGGTGCGAAAGACCGTTTTGGGGTTTGAAATTAGCGGCCTTGGGGACTTTGTTGGGGGTTTAGCAATTTTTTGTGACCTTTTTTGATACTAAAAGATTTGGCAAGGAATTTTTTGGGGTTGATAAAAATGATAGGCATACCTATTCACGATTTTAAGCGGAGAAAAATTGGACTTTTTTTTGGGGTTTACGATTTTGGCCCCGTTTTTGAACTTTTTTTTGGGTCTTGTTTTTGCGTAGATGGACTATTTTGGGGTTTTTTACACAAAGTTAGGACTAATTCCGCAACCTCCACCGTCACTGATACACCCCCCCTGAGTACCCCTCTGAATTCTTATTTAGTCCTCATTAGTATCTAAATGTCGCGGCTTGTTCACGGATACTAAAATTTTTTTGTTGCACTCTACAGGAAATGAAACAAACTAAGCTAAATGACATGTTCCACTGTTTAATATATTAGCAGAAAATATGAAAAATAGCAAATACGTACGGTATTGGCTGTAAAAGGTCCGCTATTTTGTCCTTTCCTTTTTAATGCCTCGTACGTCGGTTTTGGTAAGTATGTGAAAAACCAATTCGGCCGTACTGAGATGATACATTCAAAACTATACAACAAAATAATAGGTGTGTCGACCGACTGTCGATAGTTTGTTGGTCGACAAGTTGGCCGACATTCGAGACGACATCGTCTCTGGGTAACGTTGATTTCTATATACCGTGTTGATCAATAGCGTTCACCAATGTTTCACATTTCCCTGAGATGTCGAAGAGCGTGGAGCTTGGTCTATATAAATGAGGGCAACATGTTTAATATCCCAATAGAATTCGAGTTAAACTCGAAAGCGAAAATAACTTGACTGTAAAGGATCAATTACTCACTGTCCAGATTTTTTTCTTATGTTAGGGAAATACAAATGTTACTGTACCAATTCTTCAAATCTTATGTGTCTAATTACAAAGTATTTCGCGTATTTGTCAAAGTCATGTCCACACGGTAGTCAGTTTTAGGACATCTATCTGATCAATAAGTATATCAAACCCCGGGATCCAAGCCTTCCTTCAATTCCTTTAGAAGCGAAGGACAATCTGTTAATGGCAACCCTTATTAGGAAGTATATTAATTTAGAAGCGAAAAAGGTACTTGGAGGCGAAAAGTTTAGAAGCGAAACGACTGGAGGCGAAAAGACTTAGAAGCGAAACGACTGGAGCGCGAAAAGTTTTAGAAGCGAAACGACTGTAATTCAAAGAAAGTGCATAAAATTAGATATGTAATTAACTGTAGGGTGTTCAGAGTGGTTTGTTAAAGGTAGTAACGAACACTACAACTGTAAAATATAGTTTACAACATTCCCGATCTTGGGAAGACATGGATGCATGGTGCAAAAAATATAAATTTATGTTTCCGATTCAAAAAATCTGTCCAGATGAGTTCAAGAATATCAAATCTCCTACATAATGGGTCCAATTCAGACTGAAGCCTGTTTGTTAAGTTGCATATTCAGGATTTTGGGTTTGCTTTGAAAATCGAATATAGATGAAGTGAATAGTGGGATGTTTCAGTATTTTGCAGATTTGAGCTTCGCTATTTGCGAGTTATGATGTTTGTTGAAATGAAATCGGGATATGTTAATTAGGTGACGTCAACGGACAAGGCAGCAACTATTTATTATACAAAAGGCGCCCTTTGCAAATTACGGACATTTTTAAACTGGCAAAAAGTTATTCTTACAACTACTAATAAATGATGTAAACTTTTATTTTTATTAGAAAAGAGGATACTTGAAAAAAAGTTAAAATAAGTTACGGCAAATGCTCTGACATTGATCACGTCAACTAATCGTAGTATATCATGATTAAACTTAATAACTCGCAAACATTGACGAAGGCAACTCACAAAATACTGAACCCCATCCCACTATTCCCGTTTATATGTAATCGATTTTCAAACAGAAACCCAACAACCCTGATGCATTTTAAAGAATGCCCAATGATGTACATAGAAGAGTACTCCCCTTAGTATAGCCTGCGTAGGCAGGCTTAGCTAGGAAAAAGGGTGGTTCAATTAAGCTACCTCGTTGCAAGGCACTCAGATCTGTTCACACTATTGTTCCTCATAGGTAAGCACCCATATCTCTTTCTAGGTGAGCATAAGCATGACCGCAGCTGTGTAGTCTGAGGTCCGCGAAGTATCGAGACGATGGATGATTGCAGAAATCATCACATGCCGCACACACGTTACGAAAGCAGAGTCGATAATTGATAGTCACACAGCCTTGTTATGATGTGGAGGAGCAGTTGTGGCCGGCGCGGAGCAGGAGGTGGGAGGGGGGCGGTGGGGACGATTCTCCCCATCTACGATATATCATAACACGTGGTTGGGAGCTACGTCAGAAATTTTGAAAAATGACACTAAAACGGTACTGAGTCTTGTCCAGGTGGGCGGGGCAAACATTTTACCCCTATAGGTAGTCAACCTAAGTGACAAAAAGCTTACAAAACTGTCATTCAGCTGTCATTATCTTATCTCGGGTCTCTTATTTACTGACAAACACCCCCACCCTAAATGGTACCTGCTTAGGTCTATGTGGTCCTCTTAGATTTTGACACCCGAAGGAGGTACAAATCGCGATTGCGACCCCTGACTGCGTCCGACAGCAGATCCTTAGAAAAAAAACTTTTTGATATGGGCCGGTTCCTACCCGGAGGTGGTTCACTTTGTGAGCAAAAGGGACTGCTGGCAAAAGGCATGCTTTTTACACCGATACACCCCCGGGGGGAGGATATACATACCTTGATCAAACCATGCTGATAGTGTATCTACAGTTCACACTCTCAGAAAACGCAGAATGGGTAAACATTGCGCCCCTACCAATCCGGTAAATTTGCTCAATCATCTTAGAAGTTACACTGGAGTCTTGCCGTGGCGGGAACACAATACAGTTGTTACACCCGGGTATAAATCTCAAATACATCAGCACACATGAGCGTATGGCCACAAACAAGCAATGATTATTGAGTCGAGACGATACCCGCAGGTATGTTAGCTGTTGATCAAGCGCCACATGTAGCTGGAGACGTGGAACGCGGATAGAGAATACCCCCTCGCACAGAATCTTGTCTTATATCCTTGTTTGAAATGCGGTCACCACAAAAAAAACGAAATTTTAGTTGAGATCCTTATTTTTGCAAAGGAAAACGAAGCCAACTGATTTTGTTGTCTCTACGGTATGTATAGTCCGTTGTTGAACGAGGAAATTTATGCGGAATTAATCAATTGCATCGACAGAAGGAAGCAGAGAAAACAAGTAAAACTTGCGTGTTTTTATTGTGACAGAAATCAATTGCAGGTCTTATAGCAGGGCAAATAGTGGAATGACCACCCATTCAGACCGTCCGCCATGTTGAAAATCCATTTGAGGCCCGGTGAAAAAGATGTAAGCTGTGTGTTAGCCCATTTATGCGCCGAGGATTTCATTCTAAAAAGCTCCGCGAATCGATATAGATGACCCAATCAGATGAGCAATTTTGCCACAATGAGAGTCTGGCGATGGCTGACGCGAGAACATGTGGACACACTCAGCACATCCGCCCTAGACAGGCTGTAACCTAGCCTCCGAAGGGAGAAGAACGATAGACCGAGGAGATCGGGGACGGAGAATGATAAAGAAGATACTACAAAATACCACAATGGCTACGAGGAAACGGAAATAGTTCTGGATAGTCACTTAACAAGGCAAACGACGAATATCACCGACGACTATCAAAATCAGCCTAAGTCGCAGTTGGCATGGACAGTATGCGAATTGAAAATACCGCGACAGAAGAGATTCCAGAAACACAGATGGTGCAAAGCTTGCAACGTCACACAAGCTTCGCAATGAAGGCTATAGAGAACCCAGAACTTACTTAATTCCGCTGCTAGATGCAGGCAAGGCAATGGAAGTTGTCCAAGTCTCAAGCTAGCTAAGCATTGAAGATAATATACAGTAAACCAAAGCTGTCTACAGAGTTAGTCAAATTCATCCTCAAAGCGAAAAACCACGCTGTCCCTGCTTGACGGTAGCATTGATTTATCACAGGAAGTCTGTCACGCGCTCTGGTATAGTCCCGAGCTATAGTCCATTACAAAGAACTTGCTGGAATTGTATTGGAAAGGTAGTACCCCTGCACGCCGGGGGGTTGGACCATCTGTACACTATGAATATCTATGGTTATCTCCTCCGGGGCTTTGGATATTATCCTAATTATATGCTTAGACCCCTTTCCACTATTAGCGGCCCATCAGAGACATCGCAATGACTTCTGTAACTACATTACCAGTTTACAAATCGTCCCCTCCCATACAGACAAGTTCACACGTCTACGCGCGGTTGGTCATGTATAGATTTATTAGATGGCCAGTCGCACTCGCATACTAGCGGTACAATTGTAACCACGGCATTACCCGATACTAGCTGTATCCCCTGAAGTTACTTGCGCCAAGTTATCGATTGTAAATATCTCTATTAGTCTTCTCGCGACTTTCCTTGACACATGAGGTGGTACATGTCGGGTCTCCGTAGGGTTGAAATGATGGATTTATCATGCCAGACAACGTTCAGGTCGTTACCTGTGTCTCACGCTTGGCGAAACTACA
Source organism: Actinostola sp. cb2023 (assembly GCA_033675265.1). NCBI lineage: Eukaryota > Metazoa > Cnidaria > Anthozoa > Actiniaria > Actinostolidae > Actinostola > Actinostola sp. cb2023. Next base: position 2,229 of record JAUJYZ010000050.1, on the reverse strand, counting down.
CTATAGTTGTAAACCTCGAATGTTCTGGTCACCGGGGCTCTAGTGGCACTTGCTTGTGCCAATGTGATCAAACGCAGGCTCTCCATGAGTCCCCCTAGTGCTGTCAGCTGTAGATCTTAGCTTGAAGTCCTCTTTCGATCACCGATATGAAGGCTGTAGACGTAGTCTGAATGAAATGAGCACGCAGGAGAATTAGCGAGGGACAGATTGATTAGTTCAAGAAGGCCCTGTCGACATCGCCAGCAGATGGGCGCACACTTTTAATTATGACACATGGACAGCCTAGGAGCCACGTCCAGTGCTAGAGCGCCTACAGAACGTGTCTGAGACACACAGAGTGTTTCTTCGAGACGCTGTACCACGGATAATCCAATAAGCGGAAAAGTAAAGGCGAATTATGACATTGGAGCGAGCGTTTTTGGCGGGCGCGGAATGGGTTCTAGTTAAGAGTTAACCGCGGAAATCACTCTAAGCTTCAATAAAAGCTTTCCAACCAAATTTTCGATACATTTTTATTTTAGGGGGGGAACTCTGAGATTTAATAAGGATCGTGTATCGTTCTCAAATGCAACCTATTTTAGGATATGACGATTTGTATGGGCAATCTGTGCGATGGTCCTGACCGGCTTATAGACAACGTAGGAGCAGTGGAAGGATGGGCCACTATGAATCAGTTTGCAGGGGTCCAAGTGTGAGAACGAAACCCAGCAAAGACTCAAGAGTTTGCCAGGTCCAAAGTTGGAGAAGAAACACAGCACAAAAGACCCAAGTGTTAATGCAAGGAAAGGTGACTCCAGCCAGAGAAGAAGAAGTCGCAGGTATTCTCAGTCAGCAGCAACTCAAGCAGAATCCAACACGCTTTTTCAGGTAAAGGTCCACGGCACCATTCTAACGGCACGATGGCGATTCAGGTGCGAGATCAGGCTTGGATGAAACGGCTACTACCGGAATACAAGACCAGATCTAAAGACAAACAAAGTCTGGCGATTTATGGTTACCAGTCCAAAGCGCCATTACATGTCCGGAAAACTAAAGAACTACTGTAGAACAAAGATCAAAATCATTGAAAGATAAAGCTGTACGTCGTCACAAGAAACGTGTGGATCACTTCACAGTTGGAAGGCGTCGCACGACTCTCAGTCTTCTTCAAACGTACAACGGGTAAACAGACGAATTCGAAAAACAAAGAGAACAACAACAGGCGAATCGGGAGTATGAGGGACGTTCCAAGGTCTCGGAAAACTCAAGAACTATCAGTAAAGCTCCACATTGATGAAAGTGTACACCGTGGCACAGCACCATCGTTTAGAGTCCCTTTCCTGGCGCAGAACAGCTCCTTGAATAGCAGTTAAAACGTGATGAAGAGTTGGCGTCATTGGAACTGGATCGAGGTCCAAACAACCGGGGTGGTTAGGAGTCAGCCCACCAAGCCAAGTTGTCTGCAAAGTTCCCACCCTCGTGTTTGGTCGAATGCGTCAAGACAAACCAGGGCTCGTAAAGCGGGAACGACACGGAACGACATAACAATAAAGGAAATCATTGGGGACTTTTGAAAGCGTGTGATTTTCCCTGCTACAATCCTTATTGCAGCAGCTATACCTCAACCAGGGGATGAACCAGCTCTGAGTTGGCACCTGAGTGCTAGGTACATCACAACAATTCATCACAAAAACCTTGGCCTGCTGCGTTTGAAACGGCTCAACTTTCGAATAGCATGCAGAGAGATTTCCAGGACATCATCAGCGTGAAATACACTGGGATGCCCGCCTCGGGTGAGAGATCAGAGAAAGAATGATATCAGGTGGTTTAAAGTCTTAGGAAAGACGCACTACCCTATAGGAAGAGCAGTGCCGACAGAGCTCTGAGAATGTCTATGGGTCTTGTCTTGATGTAGAAGGTTGAATGAACAGAAAGTTCACACTAACAAGAGCAAGTGCGAATTCAACAAGACAATATCGAATTCTTTGGTTTTGTCTTTGACAAGCAGCACGAGTGATAGCTCCGGCCCGGTAAATGTACGCCGGGATACATTGGTGAACTACCCCGTGTTGACCCGCACACGGAAAGTGAAGGAACAATTCTCAAACCTATCGACTCCAACAACGCATCAAAGAGCTCTGGTGGACGAAGTGCGCATCGGCCCTACGTGGGACATGAGCAAAGTAATGGAAATACGAGCCATTATATGCACCACGAGTATGAAGATTCCGTAACGACGGTCGCTACTAA
>JAUJYZ010000026.1:512500-588697 GCA_033675265.1 Actinostola sp. cb2023 | reverse complement strand
AACATAGTCAAAATCACGTACAATTACAACTTTTGTGATTTTACTCGAAATGTTCGTAGATGACAACATTTTTAACCTGTGAAATTCACAATATATATTATCTAGCTGTAATATAAAGATATTTTTGAAAGTAACAGCTTTAAAATAATGGGTCAAAATAGATTTTTGAAGAGGCCTCGGTTGTAGTGTTTCGCACAAGCGACAGTGACCTTGTTGTCACGGTCATATGAGATAACGTAATACGCTAAATAATACTCCTATAATACTAAATTCTAATCACGCTTGCTCCAAACACATTTTACCGTGAAAATCGAATTCAGCTTAAAGTTTTCCGCTATTTTGGTATAAGTATTTTGGTATGATTATTTCAATGGGAAAACTTTCTGAAACTATATGTCTTTCCTGCTTATTGTTGAATGTCTTTTGACTGTTTGAACTCATAAAAATCCTAAAATCTGCTTTGAAATAAAATGAAATGATTATAAAATATGTTACTTTGGGATCTGTTTATTATACCACTGGTTCATATCTAAGAAAAATCATGTTTCCATGTGCAATCTTCCTTCGTCCTTTCGTAGGCATTTGATAAAACAATTTATTTTCTTGTCGCAAGTTGGTCCTTAAATTCTCCTCATTTCCCCCCATCAATTATGAAAATGGAAAGGGTTTTTATTTGGTGTCAAATATGAATTGTAATTGTAAACGCGCATTTTGATATAAAATACATGTATATTATAACTTTAATTAAGCGGTGAAAATGAAATCTAAAACTCTTTGTTTGGTAATTGTTAACATCATATGGTGCTCTGTATCGCGTCTGTATGTAGGAAGCTACATAGGCCGGCGAATTCGCAAAATAAATTATGCTCGGAAAGGACGTTTTTTGGAGGGCATTTCCAATATTTACAACGCACAGATTTCAATAAGTTAGTTCGAAATTTGTGATATATATGTGATACATAGGCAGCTTTTTTCCATCTTCTCTTATATATTTAGCTACCTGATTTACACCATTGTCAAAGGAAAAATATAATCAGAAATGATAAAGCCATCACTTACGAAATCTTGCTTTTCTTTGCGTTCATATTGAATCAAAATTGCTGGATCAATCGGCCTCACATGCATTAGGTAAAACAAAGCATTAACAAAAAACGTTTGTCCGCGTGTACTGGATCCCCACAGGCGCAAATTGTTCAATGTATTGCAGGACATAAGTTTGATATTGATAAAACCGATTTGTCATAAGAAAAGGTTTCCGCACGTAGACTCGTTTTTGAAAAGAAGAAATGAGATAAAGGGAAATCGGAACTAGACACTGCTGTACTTCTTGACAAAAGACGCCCATTTTGCTCAGCCTTAGCCTCAATCCAGAGAATAACCCGTGTGGATTAAAAAATTGATTCTATTGTCCCATTTTTCACATTCTCGTTACGTATTTGTGAATAATTTACGCTGAATTGAGGCTAAGGCTGAGCAAATGCAGTTTTTTGTCAAGGTGCGCGTAAACAACTCGAAACTGGATTAGTTAATGTTATACAAGTGAATCAGAGTTAGTTTCATAGTATATCATATCAAACTTAATGTCCTGCACATTGAACATTTTGCTCCTGCCCTGTTGGGATCCAGTATCACGCGGACATTTTTTTTGCTTATGCGTTAATGCGCTTGCGCCAAAATGATGAATTACAAAGGTGGTTTTGTTTACTAAAGCACGTTTTGAGGCCCGATTGATACAGCAATTTGTTTCACTATGACCGCTAAATAATAAAGCCAGATTCGTACGTGACTGGTTTATCATTTCTGAATTCATCTTTTTCCTTTGACAATGTGTAAATCAGGTAGCTAAAATATAAAGAGGATGGTAAGCTGCTGCATGTTTCCTCAACAGGGGAAAAAAAATATATCCACACCAAACAAATTCGAACTCTTACTTATTGATCTCGTGTGTAAATATTGGAAAAAATGCCTTCAAAAAAACATCACCTTTCCAAGTCATAATTTATTTGCGAATTTCGATGTAGTTTCTACATAGTTACAGAGCACCAATTGATGTTCACGATTACCAAACAAATTGTTTTAGATTTCATTTTGCCGCAGCTTAATTAAGTTCAATATACATGTATATACATGTAATACACTTGAGGCCCTCGGGACCATAACTCGACGATCAAATCCTGTTTGTGAGCCGCATTGAAATCGACAAGTTGATTACAAATCGTGACATTATAAGTGTTTTTTTGTTGCTGTTGTAAGAAAGGATACGAATGTGGTGGGTGATACTGCTATCAGTTGACTTCAATAGACGAGGCCCTAGTCCAAAAGCCGTACTTTCTCAGACTTATTCTCTATACGCTTTAAGAAAACTCTGCACACGCTGGGTTCGCGGGGGTACTGTTTTCTAAATGTTTATACTTTCCTTTATTCTTCGATAACTTGTTTTTTACAATCAATGTTCAACATTTCTCCATCTCTGTCAATCCACCTGACTCTATTCTACTTACAAGTTGTATTTCTAGTCTGTCACTAATAGGGACACATCATACCGATATCATCATTTCCCTAGCATAAAGATTTAACACACACAATTTTTTGCCCGTCCCATGTGGACCATGTACGTAGCCAGTTCACGCTTGGTCGTCCGCGCCATTTTTTAAATTGGGACAAAACGCGGTTAAAAAAATTATAGAAATCTGGATCACTTCGATTTGCCGTAACTCCGCTCGATTTCGTTGGATTTTTAAAAAAAAAAAACTTACCATTTTAGAAAAATATTATTTTCTTTGTTATTTATGACCTATAATATGATAGGCATTCGAAGGCAAACAAATCGAGAGATTTTTTTTTGTTTGTTTTCAAAATTAAAACGTTCGGCACGTGAATATATGAAAAAAATTGGCTCGAAATTTTTAAGATCCTTTCGTGAAAAAGAAGATTGAATCGTAAAAGGTAGTTAAAACACTGACATTGGTTTTATTTTCAGTCCAACAACTGAAAAAAAAAAAAAAGAATTATCCCTGTTTACGTACATGACTCACATCCGTGATTAATCCCTTAACCCGCAATCGTTTCAACATGAAACTGATAACTAAAATATTACAACTGATATACTGACTCTGACTGAGTATTTCGTTCCTTTAAGTGCCCCTAATAAAATAATACAATATTTTGTAAATCAGTTCTTCCTTATGTGTATACTATGATGGTTTAATATTTCTAAATTTGAACCTTGCGTTTTCAGAGTTATAGAGGTTTTTGAAATCTCAATATGCAAATTTGATGACGTCTACCCAGGCGTCATTTATTATTATACAAAAAACGCCCTTGTGCTAATTATTGACATTTGGAAACTTACAGAATATTTTCACAGTCTTTATAAATGATTTTATAACTTTTTTCCCGTTTAGATAATAAATAAGTTCTTCTTTGAACAAGTTTAAATAAGTTATGGCAAAAAGCCTGGGTAAGGGTAAGTAAGTAATACAATCCACCTATAGGAAGAACTGATTCACAAAATATTGTATTATTTATTAGGGGCACTTAATGTTTCTTACAAGTTTGTGTCACACAATAATACTTCATATCAAATCCTATAGGTGAATGTATTACTAACATGTAAATAGAAATATGTCCGTCAGTAGCTATGCTGTGTATATATGAATCCAAATGGGGTCATGAAACTACTGGAAATAATATCTGATTCTGTTCTAAGTCTGATTTTTTTTTTCAGACATTTTGGATTCATATATATATTACTACTAGTTATTATCATTAAAAAGAAGTTTTACGACACTCTCCTCCCCCCCCCCCCCCCCCCCCCCCTTTGAATCGTCTACGAATCAAGCATGGAATTTGTCTTTCACATTGAATCTAACGCTGCAGCTCGCGTAGTCCTTACGCCTTAAGTGCCATTCCTAACGGAGTTACCTAGCTCACCCTCCCGACAATACACTTCTTACTGCTATGGGGTAGGGCTGCTGAATTGGCCTGGACATGCGCATAGGCTTCCCTTTGACTATGACTCTTACGTTTGCACCTCTGACTGCATTGTCCCTTTCCCTTGATTAACTGTTAATTTCCCCCGGGGGGAGGGTGGGCGTGGGGGATTTTGGTTTTTGATGGGGTGGGGGTACTACCTACCATATATATGCTATATAGGTATGTGCCCCCGAATAGGGTATGATTTTTGAACCTCCGGAATCCTCCTTTTTTTATTTTGACTAAAAAATCCGCTTAGCGTAACAGCCAGCGTATGCACTTCTGATATTAGCGATCATATCAAACTTATGTCCTGCATCATTGAACATTTGCTCCTGTTTGGGATCCAGTATCACGCGGACAACGTTTTTTGTTAATGCTCTGTTTACTAATGCACGTGAGGCCCGATTGATCCAGCAATTTGTTCACTATGACCGCTAAATAAAGCAGATTCGTACGTGACTGGTTTATCATTTCTGAATTCATATTTTTCCTTTGACAATGTGTAAATCAGGTAGCTAAAATATAAGAGAGGATGGAAAAAGCTGCATATATCACAAATTCGAACTATCTTATTGATCTCGTGCGTGTAAAATATTGGAAATTGCCTTCAAAAAACGTCCTTTGCGAGCCATAATTTATTTGCGAATTCGCCGGCCTATGTAGCTTCTACATACAGACCGCGATACAGAGCACCAATATGATGTTCACAATTACCAAACAAAGAGTTTTAGATTTCATTTTGCCACCGCTTAATTAAGTTTAATATACATGTATTTTATATCAAAATGCGCGTACAATTACAGAGCATAAGAATCCGGCGGTAGGTTTTTGATTGACACAATTCCCAAAGAATTCAGAGGGATTTTGTGTGCAGCGTATGTCACGCTCTCCTATACCTCTTCAGAGATTTCAGTTCGATTGACTTTGAAGAAACGGAAAATGCCACCTTCAAACCTCTTTATTTGTGCTTGAATTGCCAGCTTATTCATTCCTTACATATTCGTCTTTTATATTCCGTTGGTAGGTTTTTGATTTGTATTTTAACAATGCAGTAAAAACCAAAATGTATGTATCAAAATCATGCTGTTTTTCGCCTAAACAAGACTCGCCTCATCTGCATATGTGAAACAATGACCTTTTGTATAACATAAGTTTTGATTTGTCCAAAGGAATACTATTAACTTTTTCCTTAAATTGGGTCTATATTTCAGTGACAAGTCCTTGGAAAGGGTATGAATTTTCCGATTCTTCATCCTTAAATAGGGTCAGGGTTTCAACATCCCGGGGGCACACCCCTATCCTAAATTTCCGGGAGTAACCCCCCCCCCCCCCCCCCCGGTAATTTCCATTGTCCCCTTTTCTTGTTTCTCTCAAACACTGTCACTACATCACCTGTCTGGATAAGTTTAGCGTCATTGCTTACCTTACCTCGGTGAAATTTTATTAGACTGTTCCAGAAATGTGCTAACCTAAGGTTTTAATTAAGTACCTAAACCTCTTGCTACAACTACTCTCATTCTCCTGTTCATGTTCTACAATTCAACTTCGTCTGGCATGGTCTGAATTCTCCTACCAAAGAATAGGTGTGACGATGTGAGCACCTCCTCTCCCATTTCATCGTACTCGTAGGTGAGGGGACACATGTTCAACGTTCCTTCCACTTCTACCAACACACTTAACAACTCGTCAAACGTTAGTTTTGCGTTGCCTATCATCTTCCTTATGCACCTCTTTACTGATCCAACCATTCTCTCAAAAAACCCTCCTGACCAGGGAACCTTTCAAATTAAATCTCCATTCAATTTTCTCATTTTCTAACTCACTTACTATTTCTGGATGGCTAAAAAAGTGGTTTGTCGGTGGCTTTAAATGTTTTTGCATTATCTGAAACAATTAATTAACTTCGGTGTGTCCCGTCTTGCTGCAAACCTCCTTACGGCTCGTCTAAATGCCTCTGCGGAAAGGTCTTCAACCAGCTCCAAATGGATGGCTCTTGTCACGCAGCAAGAAAATAATGCGACATACACCTTCTTCATGTCTTCCTTTGGTACTCATTAGCCAGAATGCCTATTGTTTCATGGACATCGCTACTTCACCCCTGCGGTCAGTTCACGAATATTCATGCATGAACAAGCAGATCTCTGATTGGCTCGTGTCGTTCACTCGAGGGAATACGTATATCATTAGTATGCTGTCAGTCAAGCATGCACTCTTTTGGGAATAGAAGACCTTCAGTTATAGCTGTCAATCAAAATCAACGAATCTTCAACGAACATATTTCGCCGAAATCCCGAACGATGCTCGAATAAATCATATCTGGCGAAACCAAATTTCTGATCAACATAAAAATTGTAGTTTGATCATTCCAGTATTAAAAAACTAACCCGGCATTGAAACAACAAGCCGTTTTTTGTAGTTTGATTCGAGTATAACAACTAACGGCCGGCATTGAAACAACAAGCCACGGCCATTACAAATGGCTAACCCGGCATTGAAACAACGAGCCTTTCTTGTAGTTTGATTCGAGTATAACAACTAACGGCCGGTGTAATATGTGTAACTGTCCAGGGGCGGATCCAGTTTTTTTTTTAAACAGGGGGTTGTGTTATCTGAGCGGCGAAGCCGCGGACTACTAGGGGGGTGTGGGGGTATGCCCCCCCCCCCAGAAAATTTTGAAATCTACAAGCTCTGAAGCTTAGAGATCTGGAGTTGTTTTATTACAGTAACACAACAAAACTCAATTTTCAGTAAAATTGTGAGTTTATTGGACATCCAACAAAGATGCTTGGAAGAGTCTTCTTGGGTGAGCTAGTGTGTAAAACTAAGTTTCGAAAAGCGAAGAAATATAAAAAGCACCTTCAAGTTAGTAAACAATTTCAGTTCGTACATTCTCAGCGCTGTGCACGTGTTCCACTTGTGACGTCACATCACGTGACTTTACGAAAACAACCCGAACAGTCGAATCACTATTTCGCGGATTTTTTCGAGTTAGATAACTTTTGGCAACATTTTCTCGATTTCAACAACAAGTGTAGTCTTTAAATTTGCTTTGGGTGTTTTTCCGGATTTGTTAAATCATTTAAAAAATATATATATATTTACGTGAGATCTTGCCTTGAACTTTTGCCGCTAAAAAAGGCAGGTTCTTTCAGTTATCAGTCAAATCGCCCTCGAAGTTGAACGGTCGTGCAAACAGTATGAATTAATATATATTATTCTTACGAGGGAGAGAGCTGAAAAGCAAGAGGGACCTACGGACAGACATACTGACATATACAAGTATTTAAAAAATATCCATAGGGGGGGTTGCAACTCCCAGAACCCTCCCCCTGGATCCGCCCCTGCTGTCCCCCATGATAAACTGTCTCCCCGTGTATATATAAATTTCGAACAGTCCGAAACAGCTATTTTGAGAACTGTTTAATTGCCAAAATTATATATAACAGTGTATGAAGTTTATCGGTCAATAAGAAGGATGATAAATACAATTGAAACTAATCGCTTGCAGTAATAAAACATCAGGATGTAACTGATGAGAGAGACATGAATAGAAAACTCCATACGATGATAAAATTAAATTAAAAAGACAAGATATCATAGCCGTGAACCGAGGCATGATAAAATATCTCCCCTCTATATTACAAGAGGGGGACAAGATATGATAGCCGTGAACCAAGCCACGATAAAATGTCTCCCCTCTATATTACAAGAGAGGGACAAGATATCATAGCCGTGAACCAAGCCATGATAAAATATCTCCCCTCTATATTACAAAATGGAGACAAGATATCATAACCGTGAACCAAGCCATGATAAATTGTCTCCCCTCTATATTACAAGAGGGGGACAAGATATCATAGCCGTGAACCAAGCCATGATAAAATATCTCCCCTCTATATTACAAAATGGAGACAAGATATCATAACCGTGAACCAAGCCATGATAAATTGTCTCCCCTCTATATTACAAGAGGGGGACAAGATATCATAGCCGTGAACCAAGCAATGATAAAATATCTCCCCTCTATATTACAAGATGGAGACAAGATATCATAACCGTGAACCAAGCCATGATAAATTGTCTCCCCTCTATATTACAGAATAAAGAGTTAAAAAGGTTTGTTTTTCAACAGAACAAGTTTTTGAGTCATGAAAAACGAACGGCCGAAGTAAACAGGAAAAACGTATATTTAGATTACAGGCTCAAATATGTTTTTTTGTAGATAAGCTTTTTTCGAACAGGATGAAAATAATAATGAGCTAGGTATTGTTTTGTTTGGACAGGGAAATAATTATAATTCCACACTCAACTGAAATGTCACGTACGTAAACTACAGCACAACAAGCCAAGCAAAGTGTATACTTGGATGGAAAGCATTACCAGAAATTTGAGACATTTTACTCCCGCGATATTATGACCAGCGGTCTACTGGCAGTCCGAAATTCTCCTCGAATTTATATCAAAATTAACCAATTTATCAAAACCAAACTACTCTAAGTTTGTTTAGAAATACCAAGCGTTTGTGTTGTGGTTGATAGATTTAATATTGAAGAGCTTGCTTACGCTCGGCACAGAGTACGAACGACTCACTCTTGGCACTTCGAAATTTTAAAAAGAACACAGGAAACCCAATCCATGAACTATGAGTTTGAATTTCCCGCTTTTAGGAGCCTTCACCTTCTTTGAACAGCAGTATCACACATAAAACTACCAGGCTACTAAGTTCTTGTAAAATGGCCGAATCAATCGGCGAAAATTGCTATATTTTGGGTGATTTCTTGGTGATTTCAGGACATTCAACAGCTCAGATGTTTGCTCAAGGCCTCCGAGAAATAGTGCTTTTTCACTTGTGGTTTGCGGCCTTTGATATCATCGAAATCATATCATTTTGACGGATTTAGACTTACTGTGAGTTGAGGCAATGATTGAGATGTCGGCACCGATGGATCCATGCAATCATCGAAAGTTTAAAGCTCGGAAAGTAATGCAGGTAACACTTTTTTTGCTCGATTAAGGGGCATGTATTGTCAATATTCGTTGTTGTTTTTTTTTGGATCCATTTTGCGCCCAGTAGAATGAATTAAACGATGCAAAAATGTTCACAGAATATGTTATAAAGACTATATTTTACATCTGGAGGTCGGCACCTAAAATTCAAAGCTGTATAAATGTCAAAATTTCAAATTATGTTTGAAGTCCCATACATTTCTTTGTGTTGTTGAGCGGCCATTTTGAAATGTCGATCGTACTGAAAACTAATACCGTGACGTCAGATGTCCGTAATTTCTGGTAATGATTTAATTTTATCATCGTATGAAGTTTTCTATTCATGTCTCTCTCATCAGTTATATCCTGATGTTTTATTACTGCAAGCGATTAGTTTCAATTGTATTTATCATCCTTCTTATTGACCGATAAACTTCATACACTGTTATATATAATTTTGGCAATTAAACAGTTCTCAAAATAGCTGTTTCGGACTGTTCGAAATTTATATATACACGGGGAGACAGTTTATCATGGGGGACAGTGTATCATGTTACCTATCCATGCCTAACTTGACCCCGGGGGACAGTTTATCATGGGGGACAGTTACGCATATTACACCGGCCGTTAGTTGTTATACTCGAATCAAACTACAAGAAAGGCTGGTTGTTTCAATGCCGGGTTAGCCATTTGTAATGGCCGTGGCTTGTTGTTTCAATGCCGGCCGTTAGTTGTTATACTCGAATCAAACTACAAGAAACGGCTTGTTGTTTCAATGCCGGGTTAATTTTAATACTGGAATGATCAAACTACAATTTATGTTGATCAGAAATTTGGTTTCGCCAGATATGATTTATTCGAGCATCGTTCGGGATTTCGGCGAAATATGTTCGTTGAAGATTCGTTGATTTTGATTGACAGCTATAACTGAAGGTCTTCTATTCCCAAAAGAGTATCCATGCTTGATTGACAGCATACTAATGATATACGTATTCCCCATAGTGAACGACACGAGCCAATCAGAGATCTGCTTGTTCATGCATGAATATTCGTGAACTGACCGCAGGTGATAATTGGGTTAAGTAGCAATGGCCATGAAACAATAGGCATTCTGGCTAATGAGGATACAAGACAAATAATAACCTCTGCCTAATCCCCAGAGGTCAACCAATTGTTCAAAAACAACCAATCCCCAGATAACAAAGATTGAGCTTATTTGTACTCTTTGAAAATGGATAATCAAAATTAATACAGTGATTATGAATGAAATTGATTATGTTTTCCAGGTAAAGACGGTGTTTTATAATTTGAAATTACAGCTGTATGGCAGTCGACAAACTTAATTCCCCCTGTTTATTATATGCCCCTCATAACTATGCCTCTAACTTAACAAGTTAGACGGTGTTTGGATGTTGAATGTCCATTTTATTCATCACGCTACAATACAAACCAATGCACATTATTTATTTAAGCTTACTGATAAAATAATACACAAAAAAGACTTAAAACAGATCGTATCCATTAGCACACAATACAAACCAATGCACGTGATTTATTTAAAAAGACTTAAAACAGATCGTATCCATTAGTACACACCATACGACTGGACACTGAGTGGCAAGAGAACAAAACACATTACTGTGTTTCAATCAGCTGATAATCACTGACCACGATTTCTAATCTACCACAGATAACACTATTGAAAACTGGCAATTCTCAGCTCATTAAAATTGTATTATACACAAATGCGCGAATAACTGAACAAATGAGAACAATGAATACAGAGTGGAATAAATAGTGTGTTGCTGGACGGCTTTAGATTCCATTGTTATTTAACCACGTGCATGTATATCAGGTTCTTGATTGTCTTCCTACACTGAAAAGAGAAGAATAGAAATATGACAAAGTAAGGGCGTTGTCCATTTGACCTGACAGACCAGTCTGTTCGCTGATTCTAATATACATGTAATATGACAAAGTAAGTGCGTTGTCGATATCACCTGACAGATCGGTATGTTCGCTCATTTTAATCAGTATAATATGACAAAGTAAGGGCGTTGTCTATTTGACCTGACAGACCGGTCTGTTCGTTGATTATAATATAATATGACAAAGTAAGGGCGTTGTCGATATCACCTGACAGATCGGTATGTTCGCTCATTTTAATCAGTATAATATGACAAAGTAAGGGCGTTGTCTATTTGACCTGACAGACCGGTCTGTTCGTTGATTATAATATAATATGACAAAGTAAGGGCGTCGTACATATGACCTGACAGACCGGTCTGTTCGCTGATTCTAATATAATATGACAAAGTAAGGGAGTTGTCCATTAGACCTGACAGACCGGTCTGCAGTGTTCGCTGATTCTAATAAAATATGACAAAGTAAGGGTGTTGTCCATTTGCCCTGACAGACCGGTCTGTTCGCTGATTCTAATATAATATGACAAAGTAAGGGAGTTGTCCATTAGACCTGACAGACCGGTCTGCAGTGTTCGCTGATTCTAATAAAATATGACAAAGTAAGGGTGTTGTCCATTTGACCTGACAGACCGGTCTGTTCGCTGATTCTAATATAATATGACAAAGTAAGGGTGTTGTCCATTTGACCTGGCAGACCGGTCTGTTCGCTGATTCTAATATAATATGACAAAGTAAGGGCGTTGTCCATTTGCCCTGACAGACCGGTCTGTTCGCTGATTCTAATATAATATAACAAAGTAATTGGCGTTGTGCATTTGACCTGACATGGGTTCGTGGTGAAAATGTAGGTCCCTGCTAATATAGACGATATAGGAGATGGAGGCTACTGATTATGGATTACTGGTAAACGTATAGCCAGGTACATGAACATCCATATAGCTAATATAGACAATATAGGAGATGAAGGTTCATGGGTTCGTGTTGAAAGTATCAGTTACCTGAACATCCATATAGCTCCATCCTCAACGGCCAGACCACATTTTTTTACCTTTAATAACAAACATGATAGATGTTGATGAGTTTGTTCGTTTCTTCAACCAAAACATTTTAATTTTAAAACCAAGCTTTTGGCGGACACATGGACGAAAATGTGCTCTGTCGAATAATACCAACAAGCACGAAATGTGTCAACTAATTAACACTTGCTGGGCGCACTGTTGATGGCGCGCGAAAGAACGTCCGGGAATTTGAATTTCCGTGGTGTTGTGATAAAAAGTTCAGTTCGAGAGCAAAGCGCCTTGCCGTCTATATTAGTTTATACATTTTAGAAGTCTCGTTCGTTGGATTCTCGAGGCTTAAAGAACCAGTTTGTCGGGAGTTTGCTGGCTCAATTAGTTTATGATGACCTCAGTGACCTCATAACGATTCTGATTGGATAAAAAAGGTGTCCCAGCCGGAAAATGGCGGAAATGAGGTCTCTTGTTTACACAACTTTGGAAGCTTATTTCTCCTAAGTATATTTTGCCGTGATGCTCGACATAAACGTGAATTAATAGGGTATCTAGAAACGTCTAATTTCCACGAAATTTGGCAGACATCATCTTTGGTATTCGATCTCAAAAAGCGTATCGGGGATTGTTTGATGTCGCTTTAGATTTCAAGTTATTAGCGTTCATATTACATCAACTCGAAATATATATAACATCAAATTTCAAATGCTTGTCATTTTTTTTAGGAATCAAGTATCGAAAATCCCCGACACGCTTTTGGAAAACAATACCTGGTGATAGCGATTGAGCATGCAGATTCAGAATTGACCGTAACTGTAGCGCTGGTAATTCGATTTTATGAAAGCCTCCATTTTTGGAATGGGGCCTTCTCTCTCAATGCGATTAAAACTTTTACGATTTTTTATTATTTCATGGTTTTCTACAGTTCTTAAGCTTTACTATGATATATAGTTTTCTATAGTTTAGCCTTTTGTGTTGCGTACAGAATTTCTGAAGCGCATGACACCCGCGAACGTATACCATATCCTTAAGAGCCATTGTCAGTAAATTTCGAGAATCGCGCGATCGACAGTTGTAAAAAATCAAATACAATTTTATTTCACCAAAGTGACCCCTTGGGTGAACTCTTTTCGAAAATCATAGTAAAAAGTTCCAGCGCTTTTTACTTTTTTCAAAATTTACGAAAGTTCAAATTACCGGCTGACGCGCTCTGAGGCCCATGTGAAAAGTCGAAATTTTGTGCAAGTTCAGCAAATTCGTGCTCCAAAATGGAAACTCGTATCGCATTACAAATTTAGAATCACGATATCTAATGTTTCCACTGTATAAAATCCTAAAAATCATGTTTTTAAATGATATATTTTAACCTCGGTAATGTGCCGTTGTTTTCACTACCTGGGAGTACTCAAGAAAACTCCTAAATTTTTGGCCGTATCTAAAGCCCTATATTGATGTGGGGTATATATTGTTTAGGGCCAAAAAATAGTCCGAAGCCAAGTTTAAACCATCTACTTTGTACTCTCGAAATCACTAAGTTGGCCCGCAAATTTCCTGCTCTGTAGAATGAAATCTATCTAGGCAATTTTGGCCAATATTGCGCCCTTCACGCAACAGTGATTTTGTCTTAAAGTTTTCGGTTCATAGCTGGATCTGATTTTAGAAGCAGCCTCGAGAACAACAAACGATTTTAGTGTTTCTTTTTTGTAAGAGCTTGAAATTGAGCTATTTTAAACTCAGTTCGAGATATTTTCTTGTTGTTGTTGTATTGTACAGTACTGATTAGACGAGGTAAATGTAAACAAACTGAATAAATTAAAGTAACCGTCACGCAATAATCAGTCGATAGAAATTTTAAGAGGAGATTTTTTACGAACGCGCGTATTGAGCGCCAAAAACCAATAGCATGGAGAATACGTTTTGTACAAGGCTAAAACTGCTTTAGCAAAGAGTTCAAGTTATTTGGGATGGTTTTTTACCGGTAAAAGTGAAATTAGAGTGTTAATCCAAAGTGAAAATTTGATTTGAAAACTGTCCACATGGGCTAGATCTGTATATTTGCTAGTATTGCTGATGTTTTTCCCTGAATTAGCTCAAATTTGAACAAAAAGCAGGAAAATGGCTTTGTACAACGCTAAAACAGCTTTAAAACAGCCAATTTACTTTGTTTTTAATAGTTTGTGCTTAGTTTAAATTAAATTAGAGTGTTAATCCAAAGCGAAAATCGAAAGTCAAACTGTTCAAAAGCGCTCGTTTTTGGCGCTTTTCGCGGATATTACGCGATGTTCAAATAAATATCCTCTTAAAGCTTATCACTTTTTAGTGTTGAAAGTATTAACTAAGTAAGTCGTATTTGGTATAGAAATGGGCGACATTATCAATTTATTTACCAAATATTAGTATGGTAGTAATAAACTGAAGGCTCGAGTCCATCTAAAATCGCACGATATATCGATTCAAGTTTGATTCAAGATTCACGATTCAATTGAATGCATAGTGGTTTGTATTATCCTTTTTCAGGAAAAAGTAATATAGCAATAGAGTTGATGTTCTTGGGCGTAAATATGTTTTTGGCCCTTCTCAGAGCTCATTTTAACCCGCCTGGAGCCTCGGGCCAAAATGAGCCTGACTCGGGCCAAAAACATATTTACGCCCGCGACATCAACTCTATTGTTATATTGCAGCTCTGATAAAGGTCAAGGCACTTGTTGTGAGATCCTGCATTAAATCCGCGAAGAATGCTGCTCAATTCTGTATTTTAAAAAAGGCTTACTTTCATTTCGTCTCAGCGCACCAGTCACTGAACTTTTTCATTCTCCACAAAGTTTGTTTCCTCGTATTTTAGAGCACGAATTCTTCTTCGAGTTTCTGTAAGTCCTCTTCATCTAGCTGAGAAGACTGTGAATTTCCTTCTTCGTTAGGTTTTTCAGTCATTTTGTCGTTATAAAGCACAAAAACAATAGCCGACCCACGAGTCAAAGTGCTGCCAGCCAAGAAATAATGACGCGAAATAGTTGAATGGTTTGCCGTTCTGATTGGCTGGCTGGACCGCTGATTTCACCATTTTAGACCGCAAAATACACCACAATGCCCGATGAAATGATTATAATAAAGGTTTGTCTTCGAATGTTATTAAAATACGCTTTCTTTTAATTTTTTTTCTTTTTTGGTTGTACACATAATGCGAAGTATTTGTTCGTATCGAGTTTCAGGCCAAAATCCGAATTATTTGTTTGTATCGAGTTTCACGATTGCTCAGTCGAATGAAAGAAATACCCTCATCTCACATCACAAACACGCTGATTGTTATTTTTAGCAAGTGAAAGTGAGTTGATAGAGAAGCAGTTGTGTTTAATATGCAGAAGAGAAATGAAGAAGCATGATTAACTGAAAATAGTGTTATTGAAGCCTTTGTAAGCTTAAATATATTTAACAAAAACAAACGCGCCTTGAATTATATACAACGAACAAACGAAGGGCGTTATCAGAACCATCTGACCTATGCAACCTCAAGACGTACCAAGTACGTACTGATTCGAGATCTTTATCTATGCTCATCGACAAATAATCTCCCTCGTCACGCAACTGTTATTGTCATTGTTATAACGTGCATTGGACGCGCGCATGATAAAAAAACCCGGGTCAAGTATCGGAGATTGAGCAAAAAGATAGAGATCTACTTGTCATAATGCCCGAGTATACGCTCATTGAGCGTCTTGTTAAATTAAAATTTACACAGTAATCTTAAAGAGTCGATTTAAAGTCCTTGTCCTTCTCCAGGCTCGCTGCTAAGGCACGTCGTCAGGCACCAGAAGAGGAAGACCTACTGACAGCTGATGAAGAGCTTCACTACCAGGAGGCAAGACATGGTATCCTTTCGAAGTTTCAGCTTCAGCATCCTGTCTCCATACGTCGCACTGTTACAGGAGATGCTACAAAGCTGCTCATGTAGGCACGTGGCTACATAACGCTAATCACTTCAACCCTTTTGGCTCTCTTTTTAGATATTTCATGGAATGCATTTCAAAAAAAATGAAATGTAATGAAAAATCACATACTTATTACTTGACACATCATCAAACACAAGGACTTTAAATCGACTCGTTAAGATTACTGTGTAAATTTTAATTTAACAAGAAGCTCAATGAGCGTATACTCGGGCATTATGACAAGTAGATCTCTATCTTTTGCTCAATCTCCGATACTTGACCCGGGTTTTTTTTTATCATGCGTCCAATGCACGTTATAACAATGACAATAACAGTTGCGTGACGAGGGAGATTATTTGTCGATGAGCATAGATAAAGATCTCGAATCAGTACGTACTTGGTACGTCTTGAGGTTGCATAGGTCAGATGGTTCTGATAACGCCCTTCGTTTGTTCGTTGTATATAATTCAAGGCGCGTTTGTTTTTGTTAAATATATTTAAGCTTACAAAGGCTTCAATAACACTATTTTCAGTTAATCATGCTTCTTCATTTCTCTTCTGCATATTAAACACAACTGCTTCTCTATCAACTCACTTGCTAAAAATAACAATCAGCGTGTTTGTATATGTGAGATTAGGGTATTTCTTTCATTCGACTGAGCAATCTTGAAACTCGATACAAACAAATAATTCGGATTTTGGCCTGAAACTCGATACGAACAAATACTTCGCATTATGTGTACAACCAAAAAAAATATAAAAAATAAAAAGAAAGCGTATTTTATAACTCGGGCTTCATCCGGAATTGCCCGAGTAATAACATTCGAAGACAAACCTTTATTATAATCATTTCATCGGGCATTGTGGTGTATTTTGCGGTCTAAAATGGTGAAATCAGCGGTCCAGCCAGCCAATCAGAACGGCAAACCATTCAACTATTTCGCGCCGTTATTTCTTGGCTGGCAGCACTTTGACTCGAGAGTCGGCTATTGTTTTTGTGCTTTATAACGACAAAATGACTGAAAAACCTAACGAAGAAGGAAATTCACAGTCTTCTCAGCAAGATGAAGAGGAGGACTTACAGAAACTCAAAGAAGAATACGTGCTCTAAAATACGAGGAAACAAACTTTGTGGAGAATGAAAAAGTTCAGTGACTGGTACGCCGAGACGAATTGAAAGTAAGCCTTTTTAAAATACAGAATTGAGCAGCATTCTTCGCGGATTTTATGGAGTTTAAAAACATACCAGAAGAAGGATCTCACAATAAGTGCCTTGACCTTTATCAGAGCTGCAATATAACAATAGAGTTGATGTCGCGGGCGTAAATATGTTTTTGGCCCGAGTCAGGCTCATTTTGGCCCGAGGCTCCAGGCGGGTTAAAATGAGCTCTGAGAAGGGCCAAAAACATATTTACGCCCAAGAACATCAACTCTATTGTTATATTACTTTTTCCTGAAACAGGAATACATACAAACCACTATGCATTCAATTGAATCGTGAATCTTGAATCAAACTTGAATCGTGCGATTTTAGATGGACTCGAGCCTTCAGTTTATTACTACCATACTAATATTTGGTAAATAAATTGATAACGTCGCCCATTCCTATACCAAATACGACTTACTTAGTTAATACTTTCAACACTAAAAAGTGATAAGCTTTAAAATTTCTATCGACTGATTATTGCGTGACGGTTACTTTAATTTATTCAGTTTGTTTACATTTACCTCGTCTAATCAGTACTGTACAATACAACAACAACAAGAAAATATCTCGAACTGAGTTTAAAATAGCTCAATTTCAAGCTCTTACAAAAAAGAAACACTAAAATCGTTTGTTGTTCTCGAGGCTGCTTCTAAAAATCAGATCCAGCTATGAACCGAAAACTTTAAGACAAAATCACTGTTGCGTGAAGGGCGCAATATTGGCCAAAATTGCCTAGATAGATTTCATTCTACAGAGCAGGGAATTTGCGGGCCAACTTAGTGATTTCGAGAGTACAAAGTAGATGGTTTAAACTTGGCTTCGGACTATTTTTTGGCCCTAAACAATATATACCCCACATCAATATAGGGCTTTAGATACGGCCAAAATTTAGGAGTTTTCTTGAGTACTCTCAGGTAGTGAAAACAACGGCACATTACCGAGGTTAAAATATATCATTTAAACATGATTTTTAGGATTTTATACAGTGGAAACATTAGATATCGTGATTCTAAATTTGTAATGCGATACGAGTTTCCATTTTGGAGCACGAATTTGCTGAACTTGCACAAAATTTCGACTTTTCACATGGGCCTCAGAGCGCGTCAGCCGGTAATTTGAACTTTCGTAAATTTTGAAAAAAAGTAAAAAGCGCTGGAACTTTTTACTATGATTTTCGAAAAGAGTTCACCCAAGGGGTCACTTTGGTGAAATAAAATTGTATTTGATTTTTTACAACTGTCGCGCGATTCTCAAAATTTACTGACAATGGCTCTTAAGAATGTGTAATAGATGACAGATTAAAATTTATTAAAAAGAGCAGTGTAATTTTGTGGCATAATTCTGCCAGTGTCTCTGTTACTAATGGCATCTGTACTCTTAGCAATGTGGCATGCTTCTGACCATTTCCTTTGGTGCCATCTTGTTTCTACTTCAAGGATCTTGGTGTTATTCCAGGAGATGGAATGTCCAGGAGACCTTGCTTGTGACGAGCCGTGGCACCAACAGCTTCACATTGTATCGTATTCGGTTTCAACGAACTTTCTTCGGAACACGTGCTGAACTGAGCCGAACCAGCGATGATAAAGTCGGTTGATTCCGGAGATCGTGTGTGATAAAACTAAACTAATTTGTCATCAAAGAAGGAAGAGGGTAACTGGTCTAGTTTTGATTTAGAAGTTGGGATAGATTTGAAGTTTCGCAAATCTTCCGGTAATTTATTCCAGATAAATGCTCCTCTATAGCGGAAACGTCTTTTCCCGTAGTTTGTTTTTGGGAGAGGCAATTGTAATTTAGATTGCGAACCTCTGGTATCGTATGGCGTTTTGACCATTGTAAATTTACTTATTAAATTTCCGGGTACCTGCTTATTATAAATTTTGAACATTTCTGCAGCTAAGAGTTTTCCTCTCCGAACTATTAGTGTGTCTAATCCTAATTTAGCTAGGAGAGGAGCAGAGCTACAGCCATACGGTGAATTTGTAATTATTCTAACCGCGCGGTTTTTGTATATTTTGAATTTTCTTTGCAAGTTCTGCAAGTACCTTCTAAGTAGATTCTCCTTTTTTGGAAGTAACCATTCCTCAGATTAGCTTCTCTATTAGTATAAAGCCGAGATATTTACCCGGCTCCATTTTGATAACCGTCAAGACTAAAACTCCGGGAAAAAAACACACTTAATCCTTGCATTATATGACTCGTCCAATGAGAATCCAGGAAAAAGAACTTTGAGAGTATTTTGAGACTTTGAGACTCGTACGAAACATCGATGAAGCAATTAACACACAGCCATTTTCGTTTCTCACGTTTCTTTTATATTCACCTTGCTGCGACTATAGCAACATATTGCGTAGTAATTGACCACACATCTCTATTTGTCATGACACTAAATAAATGTAATAAAAATCAAATAATAAGAATTATCATTCGACTCATTTCTATCCGCAGTTCTGATTGGCTGGAAGACCTGCAAATAACTGCGTACAAATAACGATCTGAGCATGCGCAATGAAGATTAAGCAATGTTCGCTGCAAATAACGGTCTGAGCATGCGCACTTAATTGATCATTCACGGTGTAAACATGGCAGCTCGTTTTACAATATTTTTCATATCAAACTTATGTCCTACATCATTGAACATTTGCTCCTGTTGGGACACAGTATCACGCGGACAACGTTTTTGAATGCGCTTGTGCAAGATGAAATTATTGAATTACAAATGTGCTTTGTTTACTATTAAAAGCACGTTTGAGTCCCGATTAATCGAGCAATTTGTTCTTTGGCCGCTAAATAAAGCATTTCTCAATTGATCTTTTTCCGCCTTTGACAACTGATGTGTAAATTAGAAGTATAAAAGAGGATGCTATAGAGCTGCATATGTTTCCTCAACAGGGGAAAATATATCACAAATTCGAACTTCAGACCTATTGATCTTGTGTGTAAATATTAG
The DNA here is from genome assembly GCA_033675265.1 of Actinostola sp. cb2023. Taxonomy (NCBI): domain Eukaryota; kingdom Metazoa; phylum Cnidaria; class Anthozoa; order Actiniaria; family Actinostolidae; genus Actinostola; species Actinostola sp. cb2023. The sequence continues at coordinate 568,718 of JAUJYZ010000026.1, read as the reverse complement.
AAATTGCCTTCAAAAACGTCCTTTCCGAGCCATAATTTATTTGTCTATGTAGCTTCTACATACAGACCGGGATAAAGAGTACCAATATGATGTTCACGATTACCAAACAAAGAGTTTTAGATTTTATTTTGCCACCTCTTAATTATATCCAATATACATGTATTTTATATCAAAACGCGCGTATCATTACAGAGCATTTGAATCTGGCGGTAGGTTTTTGATTGACACAATTCCCAAAGAATTCAAAGGGTTTTTGTGTGTGTAGCGTATCTAACGCTCTCCCATATCTCTTCAGAGATTTCAGTTCGATCTATTTTGAAGAAACTGAAAATGCCACCTTCAAACCTCTTTATTTTTGCTTGAATTGCCAGCTTATTCATTCCTTACATATTCGTCTTTTATATTCCGTTGGTAGGTTTTTGGTTTTTATTTTAACAATGCAGTAAAAAGTAAAAACGTATCAAAATCATGCTGTTTTTCGCCTAAACAAGACTCGCCTCATCTGCATATGTGAAACAATGACCTTTTGTATAACATAAGTTTGATATGTGGTGTTTATGTTCAATAAATTCCTTATTGATAGAAATGAGTCGAATGATAAAACAATTATTGAACTCGGTTATCGCAAAATATCGATTTTGTCAGTGTCTCGCAGATTAATTATTTGACTCTGCCTTCGGCATCGGCAAATAATTAATCTGCTCGCCACTGACAAATCACGCCGATATTTTGCTCAACCTCGTCCAATAATTGTTTACTGATGTCACTTCGTTTGTCTCAAATAACAAATAATACTAAATTGCGTAATAATTCACCTTCCTTTGTTTAGATTTCCATCATAAGAAATAACTATTTCAGTTGACATATATTATAGTTACCTGTATCACATCCGTACAGTTCAATCTTCATGCCAGGCCATGTCTGCCAACTCTTCATCACCACTCTGATGTACCTGGCTTTTATGGGTGGGTCGAGCAAGTTCTTGACAACGGTGCTGCTATCCGTGTTGCCTGTGAAGATCTTGCCTTTGTCATACAAGGCTAAGGAATTACGTTTATCACCGCTTAAGATCTGATACGTCTTAATCCACGTACGATCGACTGTATGACCTTGGGTGGCGATAGCTGTGACCTTCTTAACAGACCCAAGGTCAATTTGAATCCATTGACGAGTTTTGTGTGATTGCATATTAAGTCTGGCATTTGGCAAGGTATAGGCGTCGAAACATTTGCCATAGTTAAGGGATGTTGTGATCTGGGAGTTATCGATTTTCCCATTCTCCATTCCTAATGGATCGTCACACCCATAACTCTCCTTTAATGAAATTAAACTATATTTAAAATACACAAATATCTGAATCTAAATATAATGAAATAGTAAGAGTCAACATCTGTAAATATAGAGAATTCGAGTATTTGAAAGAAATATCAAAGGTTTGAAGAACGGCCGTTTTATCCAGGGAAATGTTCACCATACCTTTATAACCATAACAAACAAGAACAGGAACATCGTCTGATAAATCTTCATCTTGGTTCTTTATCAAACAACTTTGAATAAAATCAAAAAAGCCGTTTAGTAATAGTTTGTATATTATATTAGATATACAGTACACTATATGATTAAGTTTAAAGTGCCTATAAGCCCAATTTGTTTTATTTTGGAAATCGATTATTTATGAAGTAAATAATGGGATGGTGTAGTAGTTTCCTGGTTTGAGCTTCGCATCTGTGAGTTATAGAGGTTTGAAATCTCAATATGCAAATCAGATGACGTAGATCCAGTCCTCATTTATTATATAAAAAACGCCCTTGTGCAATTTACCCAGTAATCCTTTGCGAACCTAGTGCACTACTGACATATTCTTGGTGTGCAACCACATGACCGAAAATCCTTTGAGAAATAAACAATAAAGATACAGCCGCCATGTTGGATGAACCAACAAGAGAAGCTAATGAGGAATGCTTTGTATTTGGGAACCAACATGGCTGCCATGACAGTCTTAGTATTTAATTAAAGCGACTGTACATTTTACCCAGTAATCCTTTGCGAACCTAGTGCACTACTAACATATTCTTGGTGTGCAACCACGTGACCGAAAATCCTTTGAGAAATAAATAACAAAGATACAGCCGCCATGTTGGATGAACCAACAAGAGAAGCTAATGAGGAATGCTTTGTATTTGGGAACCAACATAGCTGCTATTTTATTTTATTTTTGCTTTTCAATAATACCATTGGATAGTTAGCAATTATTCCATGAGGGTGCTGACACGGAGAGGAATAGAGGAATACTTGTTTTAGCATATACAACGCAAGTAAATAGCCAACCAAATGTACAACATATATTTTCAAGAAGACACGCTCCCGAAACACGACGCCATCTTGTTTTGCTCGGTGGTGAATAGCCAAGGAATTTCCGAGTTTGTGTAGCCAATCAGAGCGCGCGAAAAGTACTATTCACTTGTGTGACCTATTTGCTAACATATTTGCTGCTTGATTTAGAACTAATGCTCAGAAGAGTAACTTTAAAACCGAAATTTTCCGACGTAAAGTTACCAATGATTTGGAAAATGTCGTCCAACAGCGAGGCTCCGAGGAATAAAGCTCACTGATTCGTGAAAAGATAAAATAATCATGTCATTCATATCAAACTTATGTTACACAAAAGGTCATTGTTTCACATATGGAGATGAGGCGACGGCGGTCTATCAATAAAAACAGCATGATGTTGATACATTTTTGCCTATTACTGCACGGTTAAAATAAAAACCAAAAACCTACCATCAAAAAATAAAAGACAAATATGTAAGGAATGAATAAGCTAGCAATTCAAGCACAAATAAATATATTTGACCGCGGCATTTTCCGCTTCTTCAAAGTCGATCGAACTGAAATCTCTGAAGAGATATAGGAGAGCGTGACATACGCTACACACAAAAACCCTCTGAATTCCTTGAGAATTGTGTCAATCAAAGACCTACCGCCAGATTATAATACTCTGTAATTGTACGCGCGTTTTGATATAAAATACATGTATATTGGAAATAATTAAGCTGTGGCAAAATAAAATCTAAAACTCTTTGATTGGTAATCGTGAACATCATATTGGTGCACTGAGTTGGTACTCTGTATGTAGTAGCTACATAGGGGAATTCGCAAATAAATTATGGCTCGGAAATGATTTTTTTTGAAGGCAATTTCCAATATTTACACACGAGATCAATAAGTAAGTTCGAATTTGTGATATATTTTCCCCTGTTGAGGAAACATATGCAGCTTTTCCATCCTCTCTTATATTTTAGCTACCTGATTTACACATTGTCAAAGGAAAAAGATGAATTGAGAAATGATAAACCAGTCACGTACGAATCTGCTTTATTTAGCGGCAACAGAACAAATTGCTGGATCAATCGGGCCTCAAACGTGCATTAGTAAACAGAGCACCTTTGTATTTGTAATTCAATCATTTTGCCCAAGCGCATTAAAAATAACGTTGTCCGCGTGATACTGGATCCCAACAGGAGCAAATGTTCAATGATGCAGGACATAAGTTTGATATGTTCAATCGCATAATAATATAATAATAATATAATTGCACTACTATTAGCCAATCAGATTTGAGAAATGTTTCATGAATATCATATTAATAATGCTCATATAAATTACAATTTAGATCTCGATGCGATAATACAAAATCGTCAAATAAATAATAATAATAATAATAATAATAATGATGATAATAACAATAATATAATAATAATAATAATCATATTCATTTTGAAATCACTAGTAAATCCTGCAATCTGATTGGCTAAAAATGGTGCGATTAAATCATTAATTGCACTATTTTGGATCATTAATTGCACCAATTTTGTTTTTTTTTTTAATTTTCGCACAGAAACTCTAATTTTATTAAATTCAAACGATTCTTCATAAAAAGTAATTTGTAATTTAGGATGAAAGAGTTGTATTTTAGGCATCAAAATTATTCTTATTATTGCAACTTACCACCTAAATATAACGAGTGTATTTGAAAAGATTTCAAAATGAATATGATTAATAGGTAATTGAACTTCGTGTCGTGCAATTTTGGTCTGAAATCATACTCGTGATAACAAATTGCACTCCCGCTACGCGGTCGTGCAATTTTGTAATCACTCGTATGATTTCAGACCAAATTACACTCCACTCAGTTCTATTACCATTACTAATAATAATAATAATAATAATAATAATAATAATAATAATAATAATAATAATAATAATAATAATAATAATAATAATAATAATAATTTCTTCAAATACTATAAACTTCGTTTGATGAGTGGAACTGAATCAACTCAAAACCGACGCGTTCGTTCATGGCTTCCCCATTGTTACATGAAAGCTGATTGGTCAAACTATTTAGTAGGTGCATCAGTTGAATAACACAACTCAAAGGCCATAATCCTCTCTGTTATTGTACTTTTGTTATGATAGTAAATCATTAGCGCAAATAATCGATAATTGAATATGCTGATTTTGCTCAACATAACTCTATCTTTAAGCGGTTTTCTGAACATTGACCAACAAGACATACTTGCACAAGATAGTAACTGATATAGACTTTGCTTAAAATAGCTTACAAACGATACCACAATACCCGATGATGTGAAGATCGATATCAACACCTTAAGGTATCAGGATACGTGTTGGACCCCTATGTCTTTGGACTTCGATAACACGCGCGTTTTACAATATTTTACCAAGAAAGTATACATTTTCTGAAAGCTGAATACATTTAGATTTTGATATTTCTTTCATATTTTTAGATTTTGCATTATAGAAATTGTTAGGCGAGTATACGTGAAATTCGACCGTAGTGCAATCTAAAAGTTCAATCGTATATGGAATTTAAGCTATGCTTGTGAAAAACACTCTAACCGACTCTCGGGGAATAAAAACGGTGTCTCAATTTTCCGATAACTGTTTTAGATCAATCGCAATCCTACACCAAAGTTGAACAATCGATTTTATAGCTATGTTGTCAACAAATAGGGCCATAACGTTTGAACGAAAATAACATGAAAAAATATGAGACACTATTTCTATGATTTATTAATTAGTATATTTATTAGCGTATTACTAATTGATATTATTAAATTTATTAGAGTTATGGCACTAATAGAGTGTGCATATGATTCCAATAAACTCTTTTCTTTTCTTTTGTTTCTTTGCATCTAATAAACACTGACAGCTAATTAGTAGTGCCCAGGTTTATTGGAATCACTCTAACCCGTGAAACAAAATCTAATAATTAGTGATTAATAGTCAAATCAAAAGAAAACAATGGAATTATAAGTGTCTAGTAATATCTACATTTGTACTTGGCTAATATCTGTTTCACGGGTTAAGTGCCATCACTCTATTAATTATATTTTTATATGTATTATGTTATTAACATGGTCTATAATATTCAGTATTTCAGATTTGAATTAAATGGTATAGAAGTTTTCTTTGTCAGTCTGGAAATTATTGGGTATTCCTATAGGAATTACTAACAATTTTCAGTTGATTTCAAAGCATATAGTTATCAAAAATTCCCAGAAATTTCAAGGTTTTCAGTTCAACTGGTTAATAGTCTTGTTCTTAGCATGTTGTATTAATTACTAAGAACAGTTACCATTTTCTGCATTGAACAACTGAGAATGAGATCATTGTATATTGTATCAATTCTAAAATCAAACCTGACTGATTCTGAAATATTGAGCTTTAAGTCTTGTTGTAAGACAGTTCTCATTTTCAGAATAAAAAATAAACAGCTAAAAATACTGGTAGATAAATTATATAAACAAAATGTAATTAGTGATTCTGAAATTGAGGGGGGGGGGGGGGGGGGGGTGGCAAACCCTGAATAAAATGCGGGGAGGTGTACTCCCATATATTTGCTATATGGGTATGGGCCACTGGATAGGGTATAATCTGTCTCCAAGACAACAGGGTATGAATTTACAAGATGTCACTGTCTTATGATAGGGTCAGGGTTTACAGAACCTAGTGGTACACCCCCCTATCTAAACCCAGCCGATCAAGACCTGAGCACCCTCTACAGCTCTTAAAAAAACACCTTTATTCGAGTACGAGTGAATACAATATTTATTCTTATTCTCGTTTTGATATAATCCAAATCTCTCTTTATATTATCATTGTGTTAATATATAATATAATAATATATATATTTAATTAACATATTAATATATTATATTTAATTTAATTGCCATCGTTTTTAGGGGGGGGTACCTCGCCATTGCCACGTCCATTTTGGGGAAAATATGTACACTTGATTAATTAAACATAGCACAACAACCAGTCAACAGATTGAAATAAAAATACCATCATTTTAAAGATATATTAAAATATATATCTTCATGAGTGATATACATAAATAACTAATGTAACAGTACTTAGCAAATGAAGAGAACACAGTTTCACCACGAAATCCAAGGAAATACATATGACGGCTTCTCTGGAAAGCCGAGACCTTTACCCGGTCGAAAGATTTCGGTCTCCATTTTGATAACCATCAAGACTAAAACTCCGAAAAAAAAACACTTAATCCTTGCATTATTTTTATCTTGGTAGAGATATTCTTACACATTAAGTAACGACTCGTATTACAACTGGTGCACCAAAGCGATAACAGCGGGTGCCAGCTTTCGCGGCAAAATACAAATACTCGAATGTGATTGGATGAGAGGCCATCTTCTTCCGATATTTCATGGTTTGCCGTAGATTCCAACAATGAGCGAACCATATTTGGTAGTACTTAGCATAATTCGCTATTACCCGAAGTTATACGGATTTTCATCGTGAGGAAGCTTGTGATACGAAGGTAAACGACTCCAAGTTGTTGAAATGTGAGACTCTTCAGAATGTTTATATCCAGCAAATACATTATTATTTACCCATGTTTCTTTGTAGTTACGTAACAGTTAGGTTTATTTAAGTTTCCATGGCATATTGTGTTGCTGTATGTTCGTGTTCTAAACATTTGGAGTGGGGATTCCGCGAAACTGCGTTCGACTTGAAAGGTCACGTCGAAAGAAAGGTCATTTGTGGAAGGATTCCAAATGCTGAGGTGTGAAGTACCAAACGGACCAATACAATTGGAGATTAGCTGAATAGATGTCATGGTTAGCGGAAATACAACACAGACCATGCAGTTGCTTATGATCAAAGAAATCTTTAATTTCTTCAAATTTCTTATATTTAATTCAAGTGAATTGTGTACATATCAAAACTAACCGGTTTGATTCGAATTAGTAGCATTCTCGGTCATTTAGGCTTATTTTGGCGACTCATTACAAACATTATCCAATTACAGTGTATGGTATGATAATTTTCTTCAGTATACAAACTTGCTCACGAGAGAAATCGCTGAAACTTCTACAATACAATTGTATGAATATTTGATGCTTTCTTGAAAAGTTTTATCGTTGGATATTATCTAACACTAGTAATATCTAAAGATATAGGTTTGAATTTGGCGCTACGACACCTTTTTTGAGCTTTGTACCAATCAAATTCTTGTATTTAATTAAAAGCAAACAAGGTCTGATTAACGGCTCCAAATCGCTTTCAAGTCCAAATCCGCACCACCTCTTACGCGAGCCGCTACTTAATACCTCTAGATACTAAAAAAATATACATATAGACCGTACATATAGATCTGAACAGAATATTGAGCGTTGTATAGTCGGCATATAGCAGACCAGATTGGCTGCCATATTGAAATTCGTTCGAACGAGCCGTGACGTCACACTGGTTACTTTGAGTAGGTCAAAAATGCTAATTCGAGAACAATAGAGTCACCCCCTCCCTCCTGTACTGTTGACATATCGTTTCCTGTAGCAAAATAGTCACGATTTTGGTTATCTTCGTTTTCTCTGCTTGATTCGTTAAAATTTGTAATTTATTTTAAAGAAAGTCATAGAAAAAGGAAAGCTTATTCAAAATCTTTAAAAATCCTGATACCTTAATTCAATACGTAAAATATGAAACAACACAATCACAAATGAGCTGTTCAGGGTCTACAAGTCCATCACCATTAAAACAGCCATATATGCTGTTCAGAAAGTTTCACAAATAAGTTCGTAAAACCTCTGCGGTCAGTTCTAAACGCCTAGATATATTGCCCTCGTTTCAATATTGACGAATTTACATTACAATACAGCAGAACCCCGATAACTCGAACTCCCATCGGAAACGGAAAACGGTTTGAGTTAGCGGGGGTTCGAGTTAACGAGGTAAATTTGACCCTGATTTGAGTGAAGGGAAAATAAAATTAGTTCGCTTTATAATAATAATAATAATAATAATTAGTATTTGGGGCATCCCACAAGGTCTCGATGCACTTACATATTGTTTAACTAACTAATTAAGTTAAGTTAGAGGTGTTCTAATGTATTTGCACTTGCAAAAATATTCAGATGATCGATCGATTTCCCAAAGGACATCATGAACTTATGCTGAACGTGTCGGTTTAGATGTTCAAATGAGTGGAACAGGTCACGTACTTGTGAAACCTGAAAGGTTCTTGGTGGCCTCGGAGACGAAGACACTAATGTCACTACTAAATGGCGATCGATTGTTTTATTCACGTCACATTCCAACATAAATGCGGTGGTTTTTGGTAGAGGTTTTGATTTCGCGCCACAATTATAGCGCCCAAAATTCATCGAGCTAATCGGTTAAACTATCGGCACCAAATTTATTTTACATTCATCATATTTTAGATGTGTCTTGTAAAAAAAAAAGAATTCGAAACTAAATTAAATGGATATCATTCTAGATCCACAGAATCGGAATGTTGATATAAATGTATATATATATACACCAAATATGGTGCTCAGATTGTCCAACAAGAAATATTCACTTGCATAGAATAGTAAAATAAACTTCGCTTAAAATACCCTCATCAGTGTGCAAACGATACCACAATTAATACCCGCTGAAGCTCAACACCTTATTCACTACGTAAAATATAAATCTACACAATCACAATAGGAACCGTCCAGGGCCTCTTTGTTTTTACAATAGATTGAAATACACCTAGATTGGCTGTTTGTGTTTCTTTCTGCGCCAACTTTGACAAATAATTCCCTGTTTTATTACTGATGATTTACTGACATGACAATGTATTTGCTCTGATTTTGTTGTCTTAATTAATTGAGTTTTTATTGTCGGTGAGAACCACTGCAAAGCCTTCCAAAATCCCATGGACTTAACCCTCCTTTGTACCACTGAAATTCATTGTAAAAATGATCAAGTTTGTACATATTTTTAGCAAATCAAAGAAGTCAAATTTAAAATAATTTGTGTTTATGAAAATAGGAATAGTTCTTACTCCTGAAGGTATTCCAATACTGATATTTATATAAGCGATTTCCCAAAGCACTTAATGTCACTAGGTACAATTTCGATTTGAATTTTCGGAATGTTCTAGATCTGTGGTCATATATATGTCATCTGTCACCTATCACCTATCTTCTACGCGCCTATAAGAGGTACATAAGGCCTCAAATATATATAGCAGCAAAACATGTTCCGTGTAATGAAAACGATATCAATGGATTCTGCTCGACCTAAATAATTACGTATAACTTCCCAACATACAGCAACCACAAACAAATCGTATTGCCGGTTCGATCTGAGCACAAGTTTTCAAAAAAAATATGTACACTTTTTTAATGAAAGCTACCTGAGATAGTTTGCTTCTTGCAGTAGATACTTCTTCAGAACTTTTTTGTGTTGCAGCATGTACGTGCTTCTCTTTCAACACAATAAATGCATTACGATTTGTCAAAGCTCTTATGGCTGGTTTACAAGCAATCCCTGGAGATTTCAAGTACAAAGACGCAGCGGCCATGTTGGTGGTACTGAACAAGAGAAGCCAATTGCAATGAGGGATACTTGACACTCCTTCATATGATTATAGCTGATTGGTCGATATATATGTATTACTTGAAGACGATAAGCAATAGTACCCTAAGTCAGTAATCCTCTCTTTGTCATACCTTTTAGACATAGATTAGACATAGTCTTTATTTTACCATTAGTGCATGCAATTAGAAGCGATGTATAATTGAATATGCTGGTTTTGCTCGACATAACTATATATTTAAGAACATTGCCCAACAATAAATATACTTGCACAAGATAGTAAAAATGACTTCGCTTAAAATACCCTCGCAAACGATACCACAATACCCGATGATGTGAAAAGATCGATATCAACACCTTAATTCAATACGTAAAATATAAAACAACACAATCACAAAGGAGCTGTCCAGGGTCTACAAGTCCAACGCCAGTATTAACATCGGCGGCCATGAATGCTGTTCAGAAAGTGGCACCCGCAAATAAGTTAATAAAAGAAAACATAGTGAACTTTGTTTTTAGTTTGACACACACCTAGATGTTTGTGTTTACAGGGGCGTAGCGTGCTTTTTTTCCAATGTACGCACATAGCAACGAACGCCGAAGGCGTGAGCTTCTAGGGGGGTAAGGGGGCATGCCCCTCCCTGGAAATTTAGAAATCTAGAGCCTTGGAAATTTTAAATACCATTTTCTTCGTTTTCCAGCGGACTTTCTCGCTACATAAATACACGATAGTGAAATGCATTTATCAATATTTTTTGGGGGGGGGATTTATGTAAAGGTTATATAAAGGATTTATGTAAAGGTTGTGTAAATGATTTATGTATATTAGGTTATGTAAAGGATTTAGCTAAAGGTTATGTAAAGGATTTATGTAAAATGGTTATATACCGCTATATATATCGCTAACAGCGATATAATAACCAGAGGCGAAGCCATTTTTTTGGTATATTTTGTTTGAGACTGTACGAACTACAATTATTATTATACATGCTTACAGTGACTGATTGCAAGGGGAAATGTATTGGGGAGACAATCTGACGAGCGGCGAAGGCGCGAGCTCGTAGTCTGGGGATGCGGGGGCATGCTCCCCGAAAAATTTTGACGTATAGGGTCTCCAAAATAGCATTTTCCTGCCTTCTGTGAGTAGTTTCCAGGAAGTCTAAACTGATTCAGCTGTTAAGGTTTTGTCTTAGATTTCATGTTTTGAAAAATATGTTTATGTTTCTTATACTATTTATATTTTAAATTGTACGCACGTGCGTACGTGCGTATATGCACGCTACGCCCCTGGTTTATTTCTGCTCCAACTTTGACAAATAATTCCCTGTTTTATTTACTGATGAATTTACTTTACAATATTTGCTCTGCTTTTGTTGTGTTAATTAATTGAGTTTTTATTGTCGGTGAGAACCACTGCAAAGTCTTCCAAAATCCCATGGACTTAACTGAGTAAAGTAGGAGATGCAAAACAAAGGAAATAGTTCACAGATCCCTCTTTTGTACTACTGACAATTAATTGTAAAAATGGTAAAGTTTATATTTTGTTTGGCAAATCAAACAAGTCAAATTTTAAATAAATTGTGTCTGGATTCAGGAAGAGTTCTTAATTACTCCTGAAGTTTCCACTGAGATTCTTTATAGATCCGATTTCCTAAATCGTAAAGACAATTAGGCAAAACGTTTTGATTTGATAAAATCAAATAATAATAATAACATTAATATATTAATTGTCTGGCTTTTCGGTGGTCAAATGGAACGGGTCACGTAGCGATGTCCATGAAACATGCAATAGGCATTCTGGCTAATGACGGCCTTTGGAGACGAACACACTCAGTCCAATCTACACGAGCAAGTTTTCTTTGATAAGTTTTCCTTGACAAGGAAAACTTGTTCGTGTAGGAAAAAATGGTTAATTTTTCCTTGACACGGAAACGCTGGCATGTTAGCTTTTCCTTGATAATTTAGGAAAACTTGTCAAGGCCGAAATTTGCTCGCCTAAACGACAACAAGGAAAATGTGACAAGAAATATTAATCAGTTCAGTTCCCAGTCTTTTCGAACGCTATGTTTTCTTACGGACATCATTTTGTTTTTGAACAACAGGGGACTGGAGTCTTTTTTTTGTGTTACTCTGCTGATTTAAAGTCGGACACTAACCGAAACTTGTCAAGAAAAACTTGTTGATCATCTACACGAGAAAGGAAACCTTATCAATAGAACTTTATTAAAGACAACTTTTTAACCGTCTATGCGATCAATGAAACTTGTCAAAGATACTTGTCAAGGAAAAACTTGCTCGTGTAGATTCGGCTTTATACACAATTCTAAGCAAAAGAATACAACGCTTGCCTTGAAATTTTCTGAATTATTTCCATGTACATGTTGAACGGGTCATCAGTGCTTGACAGACACTTTCTAAGGACGTTATTATGTGACAGAGCTTGGTATTCTAACGCAAACATTTCTTATTTTATATGATGTCACTTACCTGAGATAAGTAATGTCATAAGAGATCAGATATATGTTTGACATTAATATTTCATTCCTAGCATCCCATATATAATGTTGTTTCTTGGGCTGTATATCGGTTGAGATATTCACTGCAGTGACCATTTCTATGGCAGTTTGAGCAGCAGTCAGTTTCTAAGTACAACACTACTCAACAGACTGAAACGTTTTTGGCTATTTTTTTTTGTTTCATTTTATTCATCACACTTTAGAATTCAAAATATATGACAAACCTATGCACGTGATTTATGTAATCTTACTGGTAGAGTATATCGGAAACCCAGGGTGTCTAAGCTGGAGGGTGTGTGAAGGGTAGTGGGAGGGGGGGGGGGGGGGGGGGGGGGTGTGAAGGGTAGGGGCAGGAAGAGGAGGAGAAAGGTGACAACCTGGCTTTAAGAGGATGGATTTAATAACACTCAACTAATCAAAAGCGTACACTATGCGACTCGACAGTCACGTGGCAAGAGATCATGATATATTGATGGGTTTCATTCAGCTGATAATCACTGACCACGCTGTATATTTTGCCAAAGTGAACACTATTGAAAACTTGCGATTACCAGCTGATAAAATATATATACACGAGAACGGAAATCACATCTACTGATACCCTGCAATTCTCGTGGAACTTTAAAAAAAGACTAATATTAACTGTAGGCAAATCTCTCTGTTGTACTTATCTGTTTGAAATATGAATTGTACAACATCGAGTCGCATAGTGTGTTGCTGGACATTAGATTCCATTGTTATTTAACTACGTGCATGCATATCAGGTTCTTGATTGTCTTCCTTCACTGAAAAAAATAAGAACATAAATATGACAAAGTAAGGGCGTTGTCCATTTGACCTGACAGACCGGTCTGTTCGCTGATTTTAATATTTTCATTCTCCTTCATTGTATTCATCCGAATGAAAAACATTTTCCTATTAATTCGTCATTCCCGCTGTCATCCCTTAAACACAAGACTAAAACAACATGTTTTATAGGCTAGGCTTGTTGCAGGCAAACAAGAACCTTCACCAGGATGGTATTTTATTCAACAGTACAGGAGTTCCAATAGAGAGAACTATAAACCTAAACTTTTGGAAACGCTAAGGCGTTCTTGGAGGCCTTCTTTCACGTACATGTCCTTGGCAATGTCAGATTTCCATCGTCCATGAAGTTTAAGCAACCTTTCTTTGGAACTGACGTTGCTTAAATTTTTAACGATAGTGGTTGCACCACCTGAACGAAAACTATGGAGAGAATACTGCTTCTCGTCATATCCTAATTCTTTAAGGCATGTCTTAAAGAGTTCACGGAACCTGGTATAGGAAAGCATCTTATTCCCTAAATTATATTGATTTGTCGACTTTAGAAATATTACATTCCTAAATAAATAATCTTTACTATCATTAACGTTGATCTTTGCTTTTTCGATATATCTTTCTAATAGAAGACCAGGGCACGATTCTCTAAGCGATTTTGCAATAAAAACGTCTTGACCTTGTCTATAGACATCAGTCTTACTACAAGGAACGTGGATTATAAAGTAATCAGTAAATAGTTTCATATCACAAAGCTTAATGTTAAGCAATTCCTTCGACCGGAATAATCCTGCGAACGACAATGTGCACATGGTGGCGACCCTCAAATCTTTGAGCGTAGCATTTTCTTGTCCATAACGACTGATTATAGCCTTGATTAGGTCCAACGAGGCTGGTTCTTTCTTTACAATTGCGCTGGTTCTTTGCCTCTTTTCTGCTTCGACCAGATGTCTACACAGTCCAGAATCTAACGGGTTACTCTGTACCGGCAGTATCCCATGAACCCACTTGAGAGCTGCAAACGCTGTAGACACTGCAGCAACTTTTCTCTTACCTAACAAGGATGACAAGTACAAAGACAAATGCACTACTGTTGCGGGCAAGTAACCCGGTAACCCTCTGTGTGTTTGAAAATTCAAAAACGTAACAACTTCCTTCAAGTATCTCTTCACAGTCGATACTGCCCTCGACCTAAAACAGTCCAAAATTAATTGCTTCATCGCACCGGTCGGTCCCGCGGTTTTCCATGCTTGTGACTGTAATAATACCTAGAAGCAAGACAGAACGACGTCAAACATCCCACTTGCTAAAGCTAGCTAGTGGGTAAATATTCTCATTAATATCTGAAAAATAAGACCCGTGCATGTAATAATTATAAATGTCTCGTTTCACACAAATTTACTGAAACCGTCGAATCGTTTTCTGGGCCTACGCGAAAATGCAAAAACCCGTAAATTTGGACCCATTGGTCCACAACTCTCAATGCCCATTGGCTCTTTTGTGATTGACCCATCGGTCCACAATACTCAATGCCCATTGGCTCTTTTGTGATTGACCCGTCGGTCCACAAGTCTCAATGCCCGTTGGCTCTTTTGTGATTGACCCATCGGTCCACAAGTCTCAATGCCCGTTGGCTCTTGAATAGAGTTCTAACTCGTCGTAGAAAAACTAATACAAATTGATCAAGCACTACTTCAATTTTTTATTTCAAAAATGACAATCGTATGGCAATTATATAGCCGTTCCATTCGGGTGATCCTAGTACAGACTTGGTATTTCTACCATGAACGCAGCATTCGTTCCCCTTGTAATACCTATATTCATTAATATAAGTTCCATAACGCTGCCAGAGGACGGGCCAAAATACAGCAGAAGGCCACGCCGGCACGATCAGTGTTCCTACAGTGTTTTGAGTGTTCATGTAATTAAGTACTTGGGTGACAATGTTCACCGGCGGCACAATTAGACAGTTTTCTCCTTGCCATGAATGATAAAATGCATCAACTCCTGCGCAACCAGGATTCCAGAAACGCGAGAAAAACCGTGAAGTCTTAGCGTTGTAAAACGAGGCAAAACAATCTAGAGTATGAGGTCCCCATAGTTGATCTAGTTCGTGAAATAAGTCACAGGTAATTTGCCAGTCGTCACAGTCTCGAATTTTACTGATAAAATCCGCTTGTGTATTCATTTCTCTGGGGATCCATTCGATGTATAAATCAATGTTATGTTCTAAGCAATGTGAGAAAATCTTGTATGCCAATAAGTGCAAATTCATTTTCATGCTACCCACTTCCACGATTCTCGCACTAGATTGATTGTCAGTGAACCATTTGATTTTTGAGTTATACAGGGTCTCCCCAAAAGCTTCTAAACTATACAAGATGGCGATCAGTTCACGATGGGTTGAACTATAACTAGTCTCTTCTAGCGTAAACATTCTGTGGCAAATCAGTTCTTTGTCTCCTTTCACTAACGCACCGCAAGCGTGATCACTAGCATCTGAATATATCATTTTATTGTGCACTAGCCGGTTGAAACAATATTTGGTGTTAACGTTAACGAGATTCTCATACCAAAAAATCTGACTTCCAAAATGCAGTACTTGTCTAAATCATGTTTAGTGTCCCAGTCGTCTGCTATCGCCACCGCGATTTGACAATGTCTAGACATTATGCAAGAAAGCCGACCCACCACTGGACTCATAGACATTATTGATCCAACAATCGCAGCCAGCTCTCGAGCTGACTTACACGGTTTGTCAAGTGCATATTCTAGTAATCTCTTAGCTTTATCTATGCGCTTCTCGCCAATTGAAATAAATCCACCTTTTACATCCCAAATAATGCCAAGCCATTCTATATTTTGGGTAGGTTCCCAAATGCTCTTTTCTTGATTAACAATGAAACCCGCCGCGAGTAAATCTCCCTGCATGTGGTGAGATACGTAATTTGCTTTTTCATATGATTCTTCAAAGTTTAGTCCGTCATCCAAATATAGTACTGAATGCAGTCCTCTGCATCTCCATAACTTCACTAGAGGACGAAGCAATTTCGTGAACATATAAGGAGCAGTAGATAACCCGAAGGGCAGGACATTAAACATAAAAAAATCTTTCTACGCCATCCTGGAAAGTCCAACAAAAACCCAGGTACTGTCTATGCTCGGGAAAAATGTCAACATGATGGTAGCCACTTTTTAGATCAAACTTGGTTGCGTAACCACCTTGAACGAAATATTCCAATGCTTTTTTATGGTCTTCAAACTTAAACTTCTGCTTATAAATGCATTTGTTCACGATCCTTAGATCCAAAATCAGTCTTTTCTTTCCCGACGACTGAACTGACACTGACAGTGGATTAACAACATGTAAATCTTTTCGGCACCCGACTTCAGAAATCCTGTCTCCTTCTAAGAGCTCTTCTATGGCTTCTTTAACAAAATCGTCATATAAATTCGCCGACTTATTATTCTTTCTAACGCAGTATGGTGGCACTACCACAAACGGGATCTTGTAACCCTCTCGTATTGTGTCGATAATAAACTCGGGGGCTTCAATCCTTTCCCAAAATCTAATATGTTGTTTAAGTCTCCCTCTGACCGAGCAATTCTTTAAAGGCTCATTAGGTTTTTGTGACCTAGAAACAGTTTCCCCTTTTTGTTCTAAAAGTACCTCAAGTATGACGGATTCATCGTCAGATAAGTCATTAACTTCATTTTCCACTGCTTGGGGCGCTGTACTCGGAGTTTGTGCTGTGTTGCCAATTCTTTTTGGCGTAGCTTCCATATCCACCGCGTACTCCACCTTGCCTGCAGGGGTAGCCAGCTCGACATTCAGAGCTCCAGTGCCCTCTGTAGCCACATGAGAAACATATATCGTTGGGCTGAGAACGACTTGATTGATAGCCTTGATCCGTCGCATCGGGAAAAACAATGGAGAAAAAACGTTAGAAGGCACTAAAACAAGTCATGAACAGACAAAATAAAACAAAACCCAAGGAACCATAATTAAATTTAGCGTAAGCTGTGGTAAGGTTTCTTGTTGCTGAAACGTGGAGGACGATTCTATTCTGCAAACCTGCTTTTATACCCTCGAGTATGCAGGAACAATGGTTCCTGATTGAATTGTCCTGTGACTAAGAAAACAACTTACTCATAAGTACATGACGATTCGTCATGCCATCAAACAGTAGGAAAATACATATAATATGACAAAGTAAGGGCGTTGTCCATTTGACCTGACAGACCGGTCTGTTCGCTGCTTCTAATATAATATGACAAAGTAAGGGCGTTGTCCATTTGACCTGACAGACCGGTCTGTTCGCTGCTTCTAATATAATATGACAAAGTAAGGGCGTTGTCCATTTGACCTGACAGACCGGTCTCAGTGTTCGCTGACCTCAACTGATGTGCAGCCAAAATGAACAGTAACTCACTACTAAGAAACTATTCAGTTGGCGTAGCTTAAAGACTTAATTTAATTTCCAGCCGTGGTGGTGTCGATACGACCGAGATCCTCCCTCAAACAGAGGTTTGGGCAAACGATACCTCACTGACGTGCTGAAAGCCAAGCCTCCGTTAGTTTATTACATAACATTTGAGTTACCTGCATCACATCCTTACAATAAGCCAGTTCACGCTGTCGGCCGCCATTTTGAATTGGGGCAAACTCGGCAAAATTGATAGAAATCTGGATCACTTTGACTTGCCGTAACTCCGCTCGATTTCGTTGGATTTTTAAAAACTTACCATTTTAGAAAAGATGTGTTCTTTGTTATTGATGTCCTATAATATGATGGGTATTAGAAGGCTACAAATCGAGAAAAAAAGATTTTTGTTTTCAAAATAAAACGTTCGGCACGTGAATATGCAAATTAGCTCGAAATTTTAAGATCCATTCGTGAAAAGAAGATTGACCCGTAAAAGGTAGTTAAAACACCTACATTGGTCTTATTTTCACTCCAACAACTCATATGCATGCCTGCTGATTATCGAAGTTTAAATTTTGAAAATCCAACGAAATCGAGCGGAGTTACGGCAAGTCAAAGTGATCCAGATTTCTATCAATTTTGCCGCGTTTGCCCCAATTCAAAATGGCGGCCGACAGCGTGAACTGGCTTATTCAATCCTCATGGCAGGCCACCACTGCCATTTGTATGCCACCACTCTGATGTACCTGGCTTCTATGGGTGGGTTGAGCTTGTTCTTGACGACGGTATTGCTATCCGTGTTGCCTCGAAATAGCTTCCTATACTTTGTAAAGTCCATCGGGTCATTCCCGTATGATACCATATATCCCTTAACCCACTGTTTCTTGAAGGAATGACCTTGGGTGGCGATAGCAGTGACCTTCTTAACAGACCCAAGATCAATTTGAACCCATTGAAGAACTGCTAATTCCCCTGCTGACCATGCTCCATCACTCTTGCCTTCTACTGGTTGCATATGAAGTCTGGCATTTGACGGGGCGTAGAAACCACTGCCATGGTAAGATGAAGCGGTGATCTCGGAATCAACAATTTCCCCACTCTCCATTCCCAATGGATCTTCGCATCCAAAGCTCTCCTTTAAATGAATTAAACTAATTACATATAGAAATACAAATAAAAAAATATAAAACTATAAATATTAAGAGTTAACATCTGTAAATATCGAGGCGGAATGAATGGTAGTCGAACAAATACTTCCAACATAATTTCTGCTTGGTAACAAATAGTGGAGGTTTCTTGGTGTTGCAGAACACCAGATGACGTTAGACAATGAATACAAAGAACGAGAAGAACGAACTTGAACCAAAACAATACCGCATACAAAGAAACCTAACCAAGAATACAATGCAGACTGTAGCACCAAGAAACACCCCAAATAGTGGTCAGTGTGTGGTCACCATTATGGTGCAGATAATGAAATTCCTAAATTAAACTTGTAATACGTAACCTAGCAATAGTGCCCTTCACAGTTATATATATGCCAGTTTCATGCGCCATCCTGAAAGGTAGCCGTACCTTTGCTTCGAAGCGAGAACAACGGTGACCTTGTAATGATATAGAGACATGTCAATAGTTTTCCAAGTTGGTAAAAAGGTATCGCTTCGATGCAAATGCATGGCTATCTTGCAAGATGGCGCAGGGAACTGGAAAGGGGAATATTGCCAGCTGTAATACATGTCAACGTTCGAAGAACTAGCGTGTTTATCCAACGGAAGGATTATCATACCTTTATAACCATAACGAAGAAAACCAATAAAGCCGGCAGATAAATCTTCATATTTGTTCTTTGTCAAAACAGCCTTTGAATAAAATAGAGGAAAAAAGGCGTTTGGTATCAGTGTATATCTGATTATACACCTATTTCCGGCAAAAATCGTTGTCGCAGCCGAAGCAACAGTCAACACTCCAAGACTGCAAAGGATTTCGGTAATTTTTCTTGTAATTAATTTATTCAGTTGTGGTCATTGTAAATAGTTATCATGAACAGTTTGACATAAAGCAGTCCAGCAAAATCTACACCAGTCTTTGCAAACGGTGGTGCTTCTTTTACTCTAAATCCTGGTAACGCTGCGGTTTGTGGAGTACCATCAAGCTTACTTTCTTGCTTTTTGCAAATCACGCACTTGCTCGAAACTTTCTTCACAAATTGACGGCCTTTTGGGACCCATACTTTCGACCTTACTTCCGTTAGCGTGGCTCTAACACCATTGTGCAGAACTCTCTCGTGACTATCTTCTATATCCTTTGTTGCGTACGAATGGTCCGGTTTGGCCGGTAAAATGATCGGTCGTCAATCAGTTCCAAATCTGCATTGAGCAGCCTCCCTGTACACCTCAACACACTACTATAACTAAACCTAATTTACTTACGAGTTGTTGGAAATTTCCTTGACTTTTCAAGTCTGTCTGCGCTGCCTTCATCCATTTGAACTCTGCCTCAATTAGCTCTTCGGTCAAGCAACCCATTCTCTTACTCCGATTTCTGTGGTCTCTGCAGTTTTTGATGAAGCGTATCACCCAGGCAGTTACTCTAAGCAACCTGTTAAGGGTGCTGTATCGATTAACATCGCTAACATTAGCAATGGTTGTCGTGGCATGACTACTTACCACCATCACATCGACTGTCTTCTTGGCTTCCTCTTCACTTTCTGGTGTGTGTAGATTGTTCTCGCCTTGCGGCCACTTTTCTTCCCCCTGGCATAACCACTGGGGTCGACGTCCACACCACCAGATGATCGTCTTTCAATTTGGAACCGAGAGCTCCCCGGGACCCTATGTCAGCTGGGTTCTCTTCCCCGGGGCAGTTTCTCTAGTCTCCTTTATTCGTCAATCTTCGGATTTCATTCACCCTGTGACGTACAAATTGCTTCCACTCCTCCCTGTTTTCAATCCAACATAATGCTGTCTTGCTATCCAACCAATACCTACTACCTGCGATTATAATGCTTCCCTCACCGTGTCCATAAGCTGAGCTAAAATCTTTGCGGACATAAATAAGCTCCAAACGAGGAATCGTCATCGTCTTCAACGGTGCCATACGAGACCTTGAGGTCACGAATTTTGCATAGACTTCCTCGCTTGTTCGATAAACCAAATAGACAACAGCGCAATAAGCTTTGGTGCTTGCATCACCGAACCCATGCAGATAACAATCTAGTACGTCTTTGTGGGGGCTTTCATACACGCATCTATTTTTTGAAATTACCTCAATTCTCGACATATCCTCAATCCATTCTTCCCACTTCTTCTTAAGATTTCCTTCAAACTGTTCGTCCCATCCAAGCTTCACACAACACAGCTCTTGCAATAGACCTCTTTAGCTTCGTATGTAAATTGCCCATTTCAAACCATGTGATGTAAACATGGTGTTCTCTGGAGAATTAGTCCTTTCAATATGAACGAATAATTTTCAGAAATATAAAGGAACAATTCTCCAGAGAATATCATGTTTACATCACATGGTTTGAAATGGGCAATTTGCATACAAGCTAAAGAGGTATATTGATAAAGCATCTTCATGCTCACAATCATAAGACTTGTGATCCCTAGAGATCGAACACACTAGCTAACAAGCTAAGCAGGTTTCGTTTCGTTGGCTGCATTACTAGTGCCTTGTCAATCAATTTCCCAAAACTAAATTTAATGGTGTCCCTCTCCAAATCCCATGGGAGTCCTAACACCTTCTGACAACTCTTACTTACCTCTCAACCCGAGGTAAGCTATGCATATCTTAATTATTATTATTATTATTATTATATGATTCTTCGCTCCCATGCTCCTTATTTTAAAAGAACGGTATTACCAAGTGTATTTCACTTTTATGTGTTACCCGCTTGAAATAAAGTCTTCATCATCATCATCTTCCTCTTTGATGAGATCTCTTAGCGCTTGGTCATTGGTCATTCACTTCCTCGATTTAAATCCTCCACTACCCATCCTTTCCTTTGGCCATTACTTTCCATACAACAAGTACCCATCATTCGTTATGAATTGTCCTCACCTGTTACCAAGTCATCAATCAATCCATCAATATAAAAACTTTCTATCATTTTCTCCACAAACTCTGGATACTCACCCTTGAATCTCGAGATCTGTAGTCTCAGAGTGGCGTTCAACAAAAACGGCGACCGACCCACTAAAACCTTAGACAATCCCTATCTGCTCTGTCTACTTCTATATTAAGAAACGATTTCTCAATGTCTCCTATCAGTGCAACCCTTTTAACTCTAAATCTGAGCAAAATATCAAACAGTAAGGGGTTTAGTGATGGACCTTTGTGCAGACAATCGTTAAGCTACGTTCCAACTTTACCTGATTTTGCCGATGCATCGTACTTGCAGATTATGATGGATCCTCGAAGCCAAACCGCTACCAAGCCTACCCCCCATCGGGTACTTCGAAGTTTCTCATTCAAAGATATAACGAATAAATTCAATTTATTTGAATTACATATTTAAAATACAACATAGAATTGGAACAAAAATTGTTATAAGATTGGAAAACCCAAAAGAAAACGGAGTGAAGTACTTCAAAGTACCCGATGGGGGGAGGGTTGTCCAATACACACAACCAGATACGAATGGAGAAATCGATTTTACCATCCGTACTGATGGTCAATTGAAACAGGGAAACCATTACTGTTTGGCTTTATGTTAATTAGCGCACGCGCAAAGCATAATGAAAGAGACTTAGTGTTTTATTATTGAAGTGTAAATTTTTCTGCCTGGTTTTCATCAATACAACCATCGGTACGACTCGTACGGACGGTACGGATTTTGATGCCCCTTGTGAAAATAATTCGTTTATTAAAAAAAAAAAATGGAATACATGCATCAAGTTGCGTTTTGTTGATAAACACAGGGCCCTTAGAAAATGGTATCGATGGAACGAACCGTACCGATGGTAAAACAAAAAGTGCGATGGTGAATGGTGTTTTCCGATGGTTCGAATGGTGAAATTTTTTTTTTGGAACCCTGTGTAATATGTTATGTTGGTTGATAGAAGAAATAGAGGGCCCTTAGAAAATGGTACCGATTGTACGATCCGTACCGATGGTGAAAACAGAAATTCCGATGGTGAATGGTATTTTCCGATGGTTCGAATGGTCAAAAAAATTTTTTGGAACCCTGTGTAATATGTTATGTTGGTTGATAGAAGAAATAGAGGGCCTTTAGAAAATGGTACCGATTGTACGAACCGTACCGATGGTGAAACAAGAAGTGCGATGGTGAATGGTGTTTTCCGATGGTTCGAATGGTGGAAAAAAAATTGGGAACCCTGTGTAATATGTTATGTTGGTTGATAGAAGAAATAGAGGGCCTTTAGAAAATGGTACCGATTGTACGATCCGTACCGATGGTGAAACAAGAAGTGCGATGGTGAATGGTGTTTTCCGATGGTTCGAATGGTGGAAAAAAAATTGGGAACCCTGTGTAATATGTTATGTTGGTTGATAGAAGAAACAGAGGGCTCTTAGAAAATGGTACCGATTGTACGATCCGTACCGATGGTGAAACAAGAAGTGCGATGGTGAATGGTGTTTTCCGATGGTTCGAATGGTCAAAAAAATTGTTTGGAACCCTGTGTAATATGTTATGTTGGTTGATAGAAGAAACAGAGGGCCCTTAGAAAATGGTACCGATTGTACGAACCGTACCGATGGTGAAACAAGAAGTGCGATGGTGAATGGTGTTTTCCGATGGTTCGAATGGTGAAAAAAAAATTGGGAACCCTGTGTAATATGTTATGTATGTTGATAGAAGAAACTAGGGTTCCTTAGAAAATGGTACCGATTGTACGATCCGTACCGATGGTGAAACAGAAATTCCGATGGTGAATGGTATTTTCCGATGGTTCGAATGGTCAAAAAAAATTTTTGGAACCCTGTGTAATATGTTAGGTTGGTTGATAGAAGAAATAGAGGGCCCTTAGAAAATGGTACCGATTGTACGAACCGTACCGATGGTGAAACAAGAAGTGCGATGGTGAATGGTGTTTTCCGATGGTTCGAATGGTGGGAAAAAAATTGGGAACCCTGTGTAATATGTTAGGTTGGTTGATAGAAGAAATAGAGGGCTCTTAGAAAATGGTACCGATTGTACGATCCGTACCGATGGTGAAACAAGAAGTGCGATGGTGAATGGTGTTTTCCGATGGTTCGAATGGTGGGAAAAAAATTGGGAACCCTGTGTAATATGTTAGGTTGGTTAATAGAAGAAATAGAGGGCTCTTAGAAAATGGTACCGATTGTACGATCCGTACCGATGGTGAAACAAGAAGTGCGATGGTGAATGGTGTTGTCCGATGGTAGAGTATGGTTAATGTTGCTTAACAGACATCTGCCAGATCTGAAACTATGTTTGGCGGTGAAAGTTTATACTTTCGTGGATTTGAAAATATGTGCTTTATTCCATGATTGTCAGCCGGGCCTGCACAGTCCGTAATTATCACTGTATTAAGGTATCAAATTACCGGTTATTTTATATTTTTGACAATCCAATCAAATTGAATATTATCTATCATCTCCAAAACAACGGATTTTAAAGATATTTTGTTCTTAAAAAGTTAGAATCAAAAAAACGAATTTTGGATTTGATTTGATGTAAAAAGATATTGACAAGCAAGCTGTCAACAGCACTCATGTAGCGGACTTTCCACAAAGCTTCAGATCCCGGGGGGGGGGGGGGGGGGGTACTCCCTTTGTCCAAGTGGTAGGGGTGATCGGCGGTCGATTTTAAAAACGACCCTAAAAGGTACGCATAAATTAAAAGAGCTGTTGAAGCCATGCTAATTCCAACCCCTAATAGGTACGACCATATATGATGATGATGATGATGATTATGATTATTATTATCTTTCTTCTGCGGTTCTAAAGAAATTACATAAAAATTGACCCTAATAGGTACGGAGTCATGTTACGTAACGGACTTTTGAATCGGAACCCTAAAAGGTACACAGGAAATATTTTGAACCCTAAAAGGAGCGCCGATCACCCCTACCACTTGGACAAAGGGAGTACCCCCCCCCCCCCCCCCCCCCCCCGGGCTTCAGATCCAAAGAAAGTATCCTAAAATCGTAACTGCTCACTCCAAATATCTTTGTATAGTGATGCCAAACCACTCACGGTGAAAGTGCTCTTATTTCCTGCTAGCAGTAACTTTGTTTTCCTGAATCGTTGTGTTATGTTGTTATAAACTGTAAGGCGATCTTCTTTTGACTGCCATTCATATGTCATCAGTTTGTAGCTCAACGACGGCTGGTTGGTAACGCAATTACGAAAACACAAACGCGAAATCATGCTCGAGGATCCAGCGGTTTTTTTCCGCGCTCCGAAGTCACCGGCTGAAACAACTCGCTGGATAAATTACCTGTTATTACGAGTTCTGTGGTGTGATACGAATCTTGATTTTGATTGGCCCTCTTTTTGAGGGTAAAAAAGAGGGCCACTCAAAACTCGATCATAATTTTCAAAGATAGCTTCCATGTTGACGGATGTTTTAAAGAAATGCATTTTATTTGCCTGATGCGATCGATCTAGTACTGAGCTTTCCCCCGGGATCGATATACTAAAGCCAGAACAGTTCATGGAACTTCATGGTTCTCGAAGCGTTTAATTATCGTAAAAAAAAAGGATGATGAGTATTTGCACAGCTACCGATAGGATATGGCAAAAGCATGATATTTTTGCTAGTGATATCCGATCCTTAGCGCTGGTAAATGTATTGTTTTAATTGGGAGGCCAAAAACGATTTGAAGCTACAAGTACCGCCAACTGAAAGAATACGCACCACGAGTACGGAATACAGAGTTTTTAGCGTATATATCATTATGAACAATCTGGACTTCAGTTATCACTTCATTTTTTGACATTTCTTTAGTTTCTGAAATGCGAGCTATACTAAATCCGCTTGAGAGCGTATCACGCCCCAGAACTCTTACTACTAGGTAATTTATCCAGCGGGTTGTTTCGGCCGGAGCGCGGACAAAAACCGCTGGATCCTCGAGCATGACGCGAAATGCGAAGTGCAAAGTGCTAAGTCATGCCCACGTTAGAATAGACCCTATGCATTAATGATAGAATCGTAAAATCTGATTTCCTTTGTTATTGGGAATATATTACAGCAATATCTGACGATATCTTTGAAGAGAGGGTTTTCAATAATGAACATACCAAATTTTAGGACTGTATTATGCAATCTTGAAAAGTTATAGTGATTTGAAATTACAAAGATTTGTACCAGAATCCGGAATTTGGCCCTAGATGCAGTGAGCGGCAAAAATACAATCGAAATGAAAACTTCCTGAAGATAGCCTACAAATCCCATTTCCCATTCGATAAAAAAAAAATCCCACCCCATTGACACGAATTCAACAAAATCCCAGTATGATGGACTCGCTTCTAGCGACCATACTATTGATGGTAAGTCACAACTGAAACTTGATCTCGGAACAATCTTATATGTTTATTTATCCAACTTCAAATACTCTCTGTTTTTAAACCATCTAATTCTGAATGCAAAACAACATATGTATAATAGTTTCATTAATGAACAAAAATACACATTTCCATCATTTCTAAATCACGCAACCAACAAATATCACATTGAAAAAAGAATTGCATTATCATCTATCACAAAACAATTATCAAACGTTTTTGTGAAAAAATGGGCACCTTTTATCAATTTCCTGTGCAAAACCGCATAATACCAAACCTTCACTTACTTGCTGTTTTTCCTCTCATTCTACATTATATCTTACCGTACCATACTATACTATACTATACTATACTATACTATACTATACTATACTATACTATACTATACTATACTATACTATACTATACTATACTATACTATACTATACTATACTATACTATACTATACTATACTATACTATACTATACTATACTATACTATACTATACTATACTATATACTATACTATACTATACTATACTATACTATACTATACTATACTATACTATACTATACTATACTATACTATACTATACTATACTATACTATACTATACTATATTACTACACTATACTATTATCATATACAAAATTGTATTAGTATTATTACAAAGATTGTTGCAAAAATAACAAAAACATTTCTTTTAAACGATGTACTGATTATTATAAGTAATACCATGGCACTGAGGGATATTAGTGATTAAATGTCCCCGAAGCCGAGGGAAGTTTAGTGGAAGTCCCGAGCCTCCGGGCGAGGGACTTTTACTAAACTTCCCTCGGCTTCGGGGACATTTAATCACTAATATCCCGAAGATGCCATGGTATTAGTTTGTAATACCATGATCACCGAGGAAATGGACAAAAATACAGGCTTGAGTTAACCGGCGCAAAGGAGAATATATTATAGTGTTTTGTGAAAGAGTCTTAATTGATTAGAATGTACTCTGGGGAATGCTTCATGTTGCACATCTTTGTTTCATTTACACAATAAAAGAGTATAAATTAGTTATAGTAAGGAGTACCTGAAGGTAAACAGATCAGAAATGGCGGAAGGTCGGTTTACTTTTATGAGAGATGACGAAGTGGAGCAAGTAAGGGAGAATACGGTTCCTCAAAACACTAAAAAGCACATACAGAAAAAAGAGGAAAGTGCCAACTAATATAATATTTCATTGTGTGAACAAATAACAGAAATAGGTCTAATAAAATATCCTTTGAATTCGACTTTTGTGCATTTCCTTCTATTGCGCATGCGTTAACGATGTTGTATTTTGAGCTTCACACATCCCACACATCTTGAATGCTCGAGTCATCATAAGTAGAGGAGCGCACCGTTCTCACGAAGTCTAAACCGGCTTCAATCCATAAGTCTAAATTTAGATCTGCGGGTCAAACCCACTTTAGATTACAATCTCCACCATCCGAGAATACATACAATGCCATTGTTATTTCTTATCCAATCAAAACACCTTTAAGCCCTGGCAGCTTCTTCGAAATTTCCCCGCTTTGCTAGCGCGCTAGTCTCCTTCGCAGCGGAACTAAAAACGGATGCGAAGGAGACTACTAGCGCGCTGGATCGTTTGAGAAAAGAGCCGGTCATCAAACAACGAGAGTGCATTCTAGACAGAGACGTGGGAAGTCGAGAAGTCGAGAACAAGGACATATCCATGACGGCCGAAGCCGAAGGCGAAGATGCATCAGCGATCAGTCAAAACGTTTCATCCCAGCATGAAATCCGGATGATTTCATCATCCAACAATTGGGAAGCCATTCGGGATCAAGTATTGTCGGCTTTCACCGGGGAATGCCATCTCCCTCCTAATGCAATCTGCTGCATTTGCAAAGGAAATCCGGCAGTGGTTGTAACGATGCCTTCAATGTGGGCCACAAATCTTCACCTGCTCTGCCTGCTGTTTGGATCTTCACTCACTCTGGAAGGTAAATTAAGATAACGCCTTCAATAAACAAGTGTGTAGAATGAGACTTTAAAACACCGTGTGATAAAAAAACTCTAAATTTACTGACGTTTTGGACGTTAAGTTAATAGTTGAAGGGATTTATTAACTGTGCTTAATAAATATGCTTTTATACTGTAATACCACACAGTGTCATGTTTAAAGTTTCATTCTACACACTTGTTGATAATATTGTTATTACACCAACGCAGTCTCTACTGGCCTTCAATAAAGTCTTGTTGTGTAATTGCATGATCAGACGTATAAACCGGCGTAAATCGATAAAATCGATGATCGGAAATGCAATCGATATCAATCGATAAAATTAGTTAATTGATATCGATTGGTATCGGTCAATCGATAGCCAATCAATAGGTCACAAATTTTGTCCTCATCAATTGATATCGATCATCGATTGGCATCGATTGGCAGCTACTTCATCGATTATCAATATCAATCGATTAATTGATATCGATTGTTTAATCGATCATCGGTTTTATCGATTGCATACGCCAGGAAATATATACAAATATACAATTTGGGATCCTAGACAGTTTTACAGATTGTCCTTGTGGCTTATACTAAGCTTATATACACCTATTTCGAAAAAGGTTGTCGAGGACATCAGTCCATAGGCAATAGGTCGTTCCAAGCCCCGGGGGGGAGGGGGGGGGGGGGCACTAAGGGTATTTTTGGGTAGGGGTGTGCCGCGGACACTTCACTGAATCCTGACCCTATCCCAGACCTAAAATTTTGATTTTCCATACCCTATTCCAGACTAAAACTTAAAAATGTACACCCTATCCCAGACTAAAGCTTAAAAATGTATACCCTATCCCAGATTGATAGGGATATGTAAACTGATAGCGACTGATAGTGGCGTTATATTGCGGAAACCATACCCTATACCAGACCAAAACGCACCCGATCCCAGCCTAAAAAGGACCCTACCCCAGACCTGGGAGCTCAAAAACCATACCCTATCCCGCGGCACATACCCGTATAGCGTATATAGGGGAGTATATACAGGTATATATGTATATGGGGAATAAAAACACTTTTCTTACATGTACAAAAATATTTTTATTCCTCATTCTCAGCCTCATGCATCCAATATTTGTTCAATATTAAATTAGTTAGATGTACAACATTACTTTTATAATTTTTAGGTAATCACCACTTCAAACAAATTGAGATTTATTCCTGCGAAAAAGTCTCAGTCACTTTACTTAGGTATGGTTTATGGCCAGGCTCCCCAGACAAGCCAACCTGTGCTTTCCAACTTGATTTAATGGAACTGGCCAGAGTGATGTTCATCCATTGTAAAGTCTCTCTAAATGAGATGACTGAAGTGCTTGAATTGACTAGACATAGTCTTATGCCTAAATTGGTATGTTTTAATTAATTACTTTCATTAATAAAATTAATAATTGTCCAATTTAACATCAATTGATTGGTCTTGTATTGTTACCGGTATGTACTGTATGTACTGTATATACTTGTATATACTCTCTGAGTTATGCATGGATCAATTCCAGCTGTTACCATCCCCCCCCCCCCCCCCCCCCCGAGCCCCTGCCCCTGAGCCGCCAGAAATAACAAATTCCCCGCCCCAGGGCAACAGAAAAGCAACCAACAATTGAATAATATTTGGCATGTTTAACAATAAAGCTACATGTAGACACCTTTTAGAAATAATTATTGACCATAACAGTAGAGATAAGAAGTCATCTGTGCCGTTAAGCACTGCCTTTTTTTTCAAAGAAAGCCTTTAACTTTGCAAGACCTTGTTTTTCAAGCCAATCGGCGACAAAAGTAGTCTCTTTACCGACCAATTCCATTATTATGAATTCCTCCATTGATTATACGCTCGGTCAAGTTATCCCCGCCCCCCACCCCCAGGGCAACCACGTTGTTGTACAAAATCCCCGCCCCTGGGACACAGGTCCTTACAAATCCCTGGGGTATGCCCGGGGGGGGGGGGGGATGTTAACAGCTGGAATTGATCCATGCATTACAGTAAAACAACTAAGATTAATTCGTTTGAATCTGTTTTGTTATAGACAGCATCCATTTATGCAATTCTAAACTCTGGTTGTTTTGAGGAATACAGGTATATTTGTGAAGTGTAGAATCAAATTCTAGATTATTATTATTAAATTATTAAATCATGAATACAGAATGATTTTCAGTGAAGTATTTTTTTAAGGATTTTGAGTAAGTATAGCTTATCAATTAACTCCATCCCAATTTACCTAAATATTTATCACTGATAAAGAACTAAAACATTAGGTCTGTATCAGTGATCAATAAAGACACTATTTGTTTTATTAATTAGCATCTTAACCCGGTACATTGTATTAAGATCAATGCATGTGACCCGATTGGACATTTAACCTGGTTGGACCAGTTGCTCATGAATTATTAATAAGTTTGATGATGACAATAATTTATTAATACAGTAAAAACCCGCATACAATGTATAAGAAACTGAAGATTAAGAACCTCCAGGCTGAAATTTAGCTAATTAAACATCCGATATATAAGAACCAGTTCAGCCTGACAAATCAAGCAGGTTCTTATGTGAAAAATGACTAAAGCTCAGAACACACAGGTACAGTTCAGGTGCTGAATATGCAGAAATATTATATTTACTATACAGTTGGGTTGTTAATGTTTAGTGTGAATATTAGACCTTTCAGGGTCAATAGTTCACTAATTAAAACAAATTGTAAGGAAATACACCATATTGTTTCAGGAACAATAATTGTTTGTTTTTTTTTGCCCTGTAAATAAGAACCTGTTAGAACCTATTCAGCCTGATTTCTCACTAGACACCCAATATATAAGAACCATTTCAGCCTGACTTGGAAAAATAGGGGTTCTTTTATGCGGGTTTTTACTGTATGCAATAATTAATGCATGTAATAGGGCCCTGTAATTAATTTAAGGGTCCATATTGCATGTTTAAAACTAATAATTACAAATTAATGGAATTAATCATGGAATTAAGATAAAAAAACAGACAGATTAAAAGTATTGAAAAGGAAACATGAAACTAAATCAGTCATTTAACTTTATTATTGTGTCATGTGTTCTAGTTTACGTATCACTATTATACATGTACCACCACCCAAGTTTCTATATACACCATTAAAATATCCCTATATACATGTATTCACCATGATTAAAATATTCCCTAAAATAATAATAATACAAAATGATATGATCTAAAATTCCTACCATGACTTTTATGATGTACTGTTTAATAAACGAGCAGGAATGTTTTATCGGATTTAAAACCACGAGGCAAAACCGAGTGGTTTTAGACCCGATAAAACACGATCTGCAAGTTCAGTTGGACAGCTTCAAAAACTATCTTCCAAAACAATACATTTTTGGATGATTTCAGTAAGAAAACAGCAAGGAAAACACAAACATATAGCAGTATATTGTGTTGCTTCTAATGCCTCACACATGCGCACCTGTAGATACTACTAATACTCTAAAAAAGATCCCACATTTGAACGACGGTCCGAAAGTGTGACCAAGGAGCGATCGCGGCCACTCATATTGTATATTACATATTAGTGACTTTATTAATGTATTTTCAGATACTTTTATCACCAACTACATAACCTGCACAGCTTAGACCATCAACTTCATGATGGCACCTCATGTCCTCTGTGTCCACAAGTAAGTACAGTACATGATTATCTACACATTTATGTTTACTCTGCAAGTGCAGTGTATCATGCATGCATGGCCAGCGTGACCTCTGCTCTCTGTATCAACATTGTTCTGAGTCTACAGTAAATTATAACAAATGAATCTGGAGTACCAATAAAAGTATTTGTTCCACACTTTTCTCTAATGTTCTGCTTGTGGTTGTGTTCTGCTTGTGCACAAGAAAGTTGTATTCCTGTTACTTTGATTTGACCTCATGATCAACAGTCTAACAACATTTCCCCAGATTTCATTTATTAGCTTTCTCATTTTTTGCATGTATAGTAGCTTGCTGATTTTGAGCAAAACATATTTGAGTTTAAACTGCAATATTGTTAAATAGTTAATAGAATTAAATTAAATGACTAATAATTTTCAGAATGGTCATCACATTTATTAAGTTTATTTCCAATTATTTAGGATAAGGGAGTTTTAATTGAAAGCATGGATGCTTGTTTTGGTCTCTACCGTAAAAAGGCAAAAGGGACTGGATATGGGGATACCAGGCATAAAAATGCACTATTTGCTGACCAAGCTGATGTGGATAACTTTGTAGACACATATCCAAGTACTGGAAAGTCTGATGCTCATGAACATATATAAATGAGGTAAACATAATTATTGTAGTAATAATGAGATCACTTAAATGATAATTATTATTGAAAATGTATGTTGTAATGTCATATTGATATCAATTTATAATATAGCAATGATATAATGCACGCTCTGATTGGCTATAGTTCTATGAACTATTTCCCCATGGGCTGCACGCTCTTGTCAACTTCCCACTGGCCTCGTCTGACCGTGCGCGCGCTATTCGAAATAACGCACACACTCATTGGCTAAAATTGCTATGAACTATTTCCCCATGGGCTGCACGCTCTCTAGATGCCATATTATAAATCAATTAGTCAACTCACGTCCATGCGCCCATAGCGTACGTTATAGACGCACTCGAGAAAATAAAAATAACTCCTAACAATACTACGTGGTTACTGCTAGTAAACTGTCTTTTATGTTGCACATGCCCTCGAATTAGAGAAGCGAGAAAAACTCAGTTTATAATTATATGTTACACAAGAAATTAAGATAGTTTAAGACAGATTCATTAAAACAGAAATCAATGCAACATGTATTATTTACAAAACGAGTGTCCATTTTGTATTAAGTACATGCATGTACATTATAATATTTTTGCTAAATTCAAATATAATTATTGAAATAAATACACTTTTTATTTTACAGGTGAAATTTAGGGAACAGAAAGACTTTGGTCTTTCCTATGAGAATATAGCCGCATAATCAAAGAAATGGGTACACATAAACATACCGATGTTCTAACTGATGGGTTGATTCATTATGGCCAACGGTTGTTAGCCAAACAAGGTACTGATTATAAATATGGTTAATGAATAAAATCAGTTGGTTAGGAATCAGTATTATTGTGGGAGATATTGTGGTTCAAGTCCTCAGGTTGAAGTGAAGTAAAACAGAGATACATGGAGATCATTGAAGTATTGCAGGTCTCGTACAAAAATATATTTCTTTCAGGACCTCAAAACAGTTGGGATGAACTGCTGACCTCCTTTTACAGCATAATCAGTTGAGGTAATAGTGCATTGCAGTTACTAATGAGTTTTAAGCCCCGGTCAAACATGAATTTTTTCAAATCGCTGTATTATTATTTATATGCATATATTTATATTTAACAATTATTATCTGAACTGGAGATGAATAGCGGTAGAATATTTACCAAGATGTGAAGCGGCAAGGTAAATATTCCTAAACCCGCTATTCACAGACAGTGAAGAGAATAATTGTCTTAGTCTATTAAGTCCCTGGGAGGCTTCTTTATTTCAAGCACTTTTGAGGGGGGCTTAATGGAGGGAGGGGGCTTAATAGAGGGGGGGCTTAATAGAGGGGGGCTTAATGGAGGGAGGGGGCTTAATAGAGGGAGGGGGCTTAATAGAGGGAGGGGGCTTAATGGAGGGAGGAGGCTTAATGGAGGGAGGGGGCTTAATGGAGGGAGGAGGCTAATAGAGGGAGGAGGCTTAATAGAGGGAGGGGGCTTAATAGAGGGGGGGCTTAATAGAGGGAGGGGGCTTAATAGAGGGAGGGGGCTTAATAGAGGGAGGGGGCTTAATAGAGGGAGGGGGCTTAATAGAGGGAGGGGGCTTAATAGAGGGGGGGCTTAATAGAGGGAGGGGGCTTAATAGAGGGAGGGGGCTTAATAGAGGGAGGGGGGGGGCTTAATAGAGGGAGGGGGCTTAATAGAGGGAGGGGGCTTAATAGAGGGAGGGGGCTTAATAGAGGGAGGGGGCTTAATAGAGGGGGGCTTTATAGAGGGAGGGGGCTTAATAGAGGGAGGGGGCTTAATAGAGGGAGGGGGCTTAATGGAGGGAGGAGGCTTAATGGAGGGAGGGGGCTTAATAGAGGGAGGGGGCTTAATAGAGGGAGGGGGCTTAATAGAGGGAGGGGGCTTAATGGAGGGAGGAGGCTTAATGGAGGGAGGGGGCTTAATAGAGGGAGGGGGCTTAATAGAGGGAGGGGGCTTAATGGAGGGAGGGGGCTTAATAGAGGGAGGGGGCTTAATAGAGGGAGGGGGCTTAATAGAGGGAGGGGGCTTAATAGAGGGAGGGGGCTTAATAGAGGGAGGGGGCTTAATAGAGGGGGGCTTAATAGAGGGAGGGGCTTTAATAGAGGGAGGGGGCTTAATAGAGGGAGGGGGCTTAATGGAGGGAGGGGGCTTAATGGAGGGAGGGGGCTTAATAGAGGGAGGGGGCTTAATAGAGGGAGGGGGCTTAATAGAGGGAGGGGGCTTAATGGAGGGAGGGAGGGAGGCTTAATGGAGGGAGGGGCTTAATAGAGGGAGGGGGCTTAATAGAGGGAGGGGGCTTAATGGAGGGAGGGGGCTTAATGGAGGGAGGGGGCTTAATAGAGGGAGGGGGCTTAATAGAGGGAGGGGGCTTAATATAGGGAGGGGGCTTAATTGAAGGGAGGGGGCTTAATGGAGGGAGGGGGCTTAATAGAGGGAGGGGGCTTAATAGAGGGAGGGGGCTTAATGGAGGGAGGGGCTTAATAGAGGGAGGGGGCTTAATAGAGGGGGGGGCTTAATGGAGGGAGGGGGCTTAATAGAGGGAGGGGGCTTAATAGAGGGAGGGGGCTTAATAGAGGGAGGGGGCTTAATAGAGGGCTTAATAGAGGGAGGGGGCTTAATAGAGGGGGGGCTTAATAGAGGGAGGGGGCTTAATGGAGGGAGGGGGCTTAATGGAGGGAGGGGGCTTAATAAGGGAGGGGGCTTAATAGAGGGAGGGGGCTTAATAGAGGGAGGGGCTTAATAGAGGGAGGGGGCTTAATAGAGGGAGGGGGGCTTAATAGAGGGAGGGGGCTTAGGAGGGGGCTTAAGGGGGCTTAATAGAGGGAGGGGGCTTAATAGAGGGAGGGGGCTTAATGGAGGGAGGGGGCTTAATGGAGGGAGGGGGGGGCTTAATAGAGGGAGGGGGCTTAATAGAGGGAGGGGGGCTTAATAGAGGGAGGGGGCTTAATAGAGGGGGGGGCTTAATAGAGGGAGGGGGCTTAATAGAGGGAGGGGGCTTAATAGAGGGAGGGGGCTTATAGAGGGAGGGGGCTTAATAGAGGGGGGGCTTTATAGAGGGAGGGGCTTAATAGAGGGAGGGGGCTTAATGGAGGGAGGAGGCTTAATGGAGGGAGGGGGCTTAATAGAGGGAGGGGGGCTTAATAGAGGGAGGGGGCTTAATGGAGGGAGGGGGCTTAATGGAGGGAGGAGGCTTAATAGAGGGAGGGGGCTTAATAGAGGGAGGGGGCTTAATAGAGGGAGGGGGCTTAATTGAAGGGAGGGGGCTTAATGGAGGGANAGGGAGGGGGCTTATATTTTTATCTTTAATTTGGCGATATCAAAAAAGCAATAGAAGACAAATTTCCGAATGAGTGAATGCTGGTTATGTGCTAGAAATTATTTAAATCACAATTGTTTCTATGAGGACTAATTACAAAAATGCATGCTTGTTTGCATTATCACATAGACCTATTTAGCTTCGTATGTAAATTGCCCATTTCAAGCCATGTGATGTAAACATGGTGTTCTCTAGAGAACAAATAAATTTCAGAAATATAATGGAACAATTCTCCAGAGAATATCATGTTTACATCACATGGTTTGAAATGGGCAATTTGCATACAAGCTAAAGAGGTCTATTTGCCAACACAAAACCAATGCATTCACTTCGGTCTTGGCTTGATGCTTGTTACTTCTGAATGCGACAATGATTTTTGAAATACCGTACATGTAGGTGTATATACATGTGTATGCATGTAGATAGTTTTTGTTTGTTACCTGCAAATATCAAAAATATGCTCTTGAAAAAGTTAATCAATAACGGTTGACTGATACAAATACAAGTGAATATAAACGATAATAAATGACGTTTCGGGGTCATCATTGAAAAAGTTAACAATAAATTAGCACAAATTGTATTTTAATAATAAATGCACCTTGATGCATGCATGTATGATCATTTTTATCTTTCCTTTTGGAAATACAAAGCTGTATGGCTATATTATTAATATTATGGCAATACAAGGATGACTTATGACAGGGAAATACACCTTGTATGTGTTTTTTTCTTTCTTATTTATCTGCTAATGAACTACATTTTGTTTTGATGATCACTTTTAGTTTTCATTTTACTGACAATGTCTTTTCTTGTCATGCAGATGGACAAGCAATTGCAAAGAAGCTGTCAAAGATGATAACACAGGCGACAGTTACACTCAACAAGCTATTGACAAAAAGCAATGCCCTCTTATCAGGTGTTTCTTCAGAAATTTCCTTTGAAGAAGCTAAAAATCCTTTGTCTACATTATACGGTGACAGTACAGTTCGCACAGAGATTCCAGCATGCCTTCCATCACCATTGAAGCGGAAATTAATTGATACCTATTGTTTGTGTGAGAGATGTAGCGAAGAGCTCTCTTTCCTTAGTGAGGAAGTACAAAGGCTCAAGTCTTTTTACGAGAGTCAGATCTCAGTAATTGATGACGTTATACAGCGCACTACAGATCTGGGAATTCACAGTTTGCTGCTAAAAAAGAAAAACTGTCCACTCTCGAGAGTTATATAATTTGAAATTATTTTTTTATCAGAACTATTTCCTGCCATTGATTTTCAGTGAATGCCTCAAACCCCAAACTTGTGAAGTACTTGTTTTGTTTTTGTTTTTTACAATTTTAGCAGACAATTACCAACACTACAAGAAAAGGAACATTTCTGAAGCTCTATTTATCAAAGAACACAATCCTGACCTTAATGAACAAGGACAATCTACTCCATTATGTTTATTTAACTAATTTCTTTGTTTGTATTCAACAATTTACTGATATATTTATCCTTCACATGTAACACACTCACTTGCGCTGGCAAGATTACACACTTTGGAGGCAGCCCAAACATCATAACCTCAACCATGGCACTCCACACCAGTGAACCACAACCTCGACCACAGACTGCCAGAGTTTCCAGATCAACTCTGCGAGACTTCATTGGTATTGCCGAGTTGTACCTGGTTGATCAGGAGCACATGCACACACACACACAGTTCATCGGGTCAACAGAGGCAAGACCATGCAGTGTCAAAGTCATTGAAACAGCCTGCCATCATAAAGTACCAACAGAGAAGAGATGTCTTGGATGCATTGAAGACTGGTTCTACAAAAACGGCTCCTTTAGGAGCCACCACATATGACAAAAGTGAATGGCAAATGATGCTTTTCTTTAATAAATGCTATTAAAATTTACAATAAGTATAAACAAAACAATCACACACTTCTCAAATATGCCAACTCGCCCCAATGTGTTTATACAATCTTGCTCCCAAAACACACCATTCAAACTTCGTAAAGAATATTTCTCGCCAACTCATGATCTCAAACTTTAATATATCGGCCGGCTCCATGTTCAAAATAAATAGAGGTTATTAGTCGGCCCAGACACAATTGGTACAACGTTTCTTGCAACTGAAGTTGCTCGCAACAGTTGCAGAAGTAGGATTTGTTCACCTCATTCTCGTACTCAGAGCTCCTCGGTCCTCTTTTCCTTCACGACACGACTGAGGAGCTCGGTACGAGAATTGCGAAACCCCAAGAAAACTTGCATCGTGTGTCTGGGCCCCAAGTATCTGATACGGCTGTGCATTTTTACATTTTTACTCGTCACTTGCGCTCGATTGCGTGATGATGGCGTCAGTAGCAATTAAACTAAAATTTTATTCAAACTGAAAACTACAACAGGGAAAGCCAATTGAATGTTTATACCAGCCTGATACGGCGTTCTGTATCTAGTTGTTCACGTGTTGTTCATATTGATTGAGTGTTTGTCGTTTTGATTTTATATGCTTAGGAGATTAATTTGGTTTGTTTTGACCTTCCAAACCTCTTTGACGTTAAATAAATTATAAAGTACCGGTATTTGAGTTAATGTGGCGAAGCATGCCCGCGTGTACATGTATAAAACGCCGAGAAAGAAGGCATATTTGCAAGTGTGTTTCATTCTTACCTTATCCACTTTGTGCTCCACATTAAATAGCAGTCTTCAAACTGATGAACAAGTAGTTATCCACTTAAGAAGCTTTCATTTTGAAGATTTCGTTGGTGCATCAACCAATGGTGTCGTTGAACAACTTCTCCAACATTGCGTGCAAACGTGCGCACTGCATAGACCAATCAGAAGTCATCTCGATCGAGTTGAGGGACTCCCATATACACCTATTTTATATGCTCTGAATAAATTAATTACGAGAAAAATTACCGAAATCCTTTGCAGTCTTGGAGTGTTGACTGTTGCTTCGGCTGCGACAACGATTTTTGAAATAGGTGTATATAAAGCTTTTAGGGTTTCAAATCCGCCGTTTATTTCATGCCACGCCCACCTGGACAAGACTCTGGTACCTCTTAGGGGTCATTTTCCAAGATTTCCGACAAGCATCCCCACCACTTTAAATATGGGAGCCCCCAGGTGTTTTTCTTACTTGTTAACTTGTATTGTATATTGAGTACTGGCGCGAAGAAAGATGGTCAGTGATGGGGATGATACGTAATTCAGACGTAATGTACAATGTAATTGTTGTATTAGCTGAGCACATTGACCACGGTAAAATAATGGTTATTGTATGGGATTATTGGATTGTATAGTTATAAAACTAATTAAGGTGATCGAGGTGTCTGTTGATATCCAGAATGCATGAATTCGCCTTCGGCCTTCGGTTAGGGTTAGCTTTTTTTTTCGGAAGTGGATAATCTCATGGGAAGACGATGAAATTTTCACAGGCGTGCTTTTTCGGTAAGGGAAGGGTTGCTCACGAAGTTTCAGAGCAATCCCGTAAGGGGAAGTGGATGAGATGACTGTCGATATCCCACAGAATGCACAGATGCGCGTCTAGCCCCAAGTGAAGCTCATTTCCAGGTTAGGGTTAGCTTTTTGAAGTGGATAATCTCATGGGAAGACGATGAAATTTTCACAGGCGTGCTTTTTCGGTAAGGGAAGGTTGCTCACGAAGTTTCAGAGCAATCCCGTAAGGGGAAGTGGACGAGATGACTGTCGATATCCCACAGAATGCACAGATGCGCGTCTAGCCCCAAGTGAAGCTCATTTCCAGGTTAGGGTTAGCTTTTTGAAGTGGATAATCTCATGGGAAGACGATGAAATTTTCACAGGCGTGCTTTTTCGGTAAGGGAAGGTTGCTCACGAAGTTTCAGAGCAATCCCGTAAGGGGAAGTGGATGAGATGACTGTCGATATCCCACAGAATGCACAGATGCGCGTCTAGCCCCAAGTGAAGCTCATTTCCAGGTTAGGGTTAGCTTTTTGAAGTGGATAATCTCATGGGAAGACGATGAAATTTTCACAGGCGTGCTTTTTCGGTAAGGGAAGGTTGCTCACGAAGTTTCAGAGCAATCCCGTAAGGGGAATATCCCACAGTGGATGAGATGCTTTTTCGGTAAGGGAAGGTTGCTCACGAAGTTTCAGAGCAATCCCGTAAGGGGAAGTGGATGAGATGACTGTCGATATCCCACAGAATGCACAGATGCGCGTCTAGCCCCAAGTGAAGCTCATTTCCAGGTTAGGGAATGCACAGATGCGCGTCTAGCCCCAAGCTTTTTGAAGTGGATAATCTCATGGGAAGACGATGAAATTTTCACAGGCGTGCTTTTTCGGTAAGGGAAGGTTGCTCACGAAGTTTCAGAGCAATCCCGTAAGGGGAAGTGGATGAGATGACTGTCGATATCCCACAGAATGCACAGATGCGCGTCTAGCCCCAAGTGAAGCTCATTTCCAGGTTAGGGTTAGCTTTTTGAAGTGGATAATCTCATGGGAAGACGATGAAATTTTCACAGGCGTGC
This sequence comes from Actinostola sp. cb2023, assembly GCA_033675265.1. Classification (NCBI taxonomy): domain Eukaryota; kingdom Metazoa; phylum Cnidaria; class Anthozoa; order Actiniaria; family Actinostolidae; genus Actinostola; species Actinostola sp. cb2023. The sequence continues at coordinate 528,430 of JAUJYZ010000026.1, read as the reverse complement.
TTTTTCGGTAAGGGAAGGTTGCTCACGAAGTTTCAGAGCAATCCCATTCCCATTCCCATTCCCATTCCCATTCCCATTCCCATTCCCATTCCCATTCCCATTCCCATTCCCATTCCCATTCCCCCATTCCCATCCCCATTCCCATTCCCATTCCCATTCCCATTCCCATTTCCCATTCCCATTCCCATTCCCATTCCCATTCCCATTCCCATTCCCATTCCCATTCCCATTCCCATTCCCATTCCCATTCCCATTCCCATTCCCATTTCCCATTCCCATTCCCATTTACCATTCCCATTCCCATTCCCATTCCCATTCCCATTCCCATTCCCATTCCCATTCCCATTCCCATTCCCATTCCATTCCCATTCCCATTCCCATTCCCATTCCCCATTTCCCCATTCCCATTTCCCATTCCCATTCCCATTCCATTCCCATTCCCATTCCCATTTCCCTTTCCATTTCCATTCCCATTTGCCATTCCCATTCCCATTCCCATTCCCATTCCCATTCCTATTCCCATACTTTATTTAGCATTTCTAAAACTCATTAAAAATTCCAACCAGGTTTGTAGAATCGATCACATGCATGGGTCTTTATAGCCCAGTAAAGACTGAGTTCTTTATCAGCGATAAAGACTGATTGCCTGCAATACAAGTCACGCAAAGGTTTCAATATTAGTGTCGGATCATTGGCCTTTTGCATAGCACAAGCAGCAAGTTTCGATCATCCTTACATCTATCTATCTTCCTACTTACTAATGGAAAAGCAATTTTGCATATGGAATACATTGAGCTGTGTTCTGCGCATGAGAGTGACGTCAAAAGTACTTTTAGAAGTAAGTTTTGTAATTTTCTTGTATTATTTGCTTAGAAGTTGTGTAATACTGCTTTAAATCAAGGTAAATTGGGATGGAGGTTTTAGAAGTAGTTTACAGAATTTGGGTCCATGTTATATCGGCTCCAAAGATCTTGGCTCGGATCTTGATATGCCGATATAACAATAATAATAATAATAATATATTAATAATAATAATAATAATAATAATAATAATATTATATTATTATTACAAGACTGCTCATTATATAAACTTCACTTCTTATATCAAATATATATGTGATAGATTTTTAAATAAATAGCAATCAGTATGTTTTTAAGTAATATTTGTTGTTTTTGCAGTTTAGCATAACCAGGGTATGAAAGGGAGTGATGCGAATAGGATACTATTAATATATGGATACTATGAATATATAATATTGGATACTATTAATATATGATTTAATTATTATTCTAATTTGAAATTAGAAATTAGAAATTATAAGAACCTGTCTCTTGGTGAAGTCTTGCTGGATTCGAACCAGCTACTCATAAAATGAGCATACCAAAAGACTTTAGAGGCAAGACAAGTAATTATTTGCTCTACAATCAGTTGTACATTGTCGCCTTCATATCGTCTGTGTTCTATTTACTATATCGTAATAGATTTGATATATACATTTGTATAATATATTATTACTACTTATTTTAATAATGTTTTCGTCCTTCATTGACAGTATGTAGTGAAATAGACTTTTATTATTAAATAAATGAAATGATGAGTTTGTATTTAAAATTAAATTAGTAAAATCAGATATAATTTGTTGTAATTTGTGAACAACAAAAAATGTAGTGAAATTCATCACCAATTTCATTGTTTTTACATTTGAGACATTTCCTCTCATCTCTAGGAATATTATTACCGGTATGTCTACCTTTTTCAATTGGGAAGTAATGGAAAGACATTCTAAACTTAGTAACAGATTTGGGTATTTTATAACAGAAGTTAATGTTTGACTGCGAAGGGAGGATGAGCGTGCCGGTCACGAGACAGTCGTGTCAGTGTTGTTTGTCTGTCGTTCGACACCGATCGATTGTTACCTTACCCTCCCTCCCTAGGCAGTTTTCCTGCTAAGAGATGTCATCTCTTTCTCTTTCCCGATTATCTATGTTAAGATTTTTTAACTGGTCAATAAATGATTTAATTGATTCTTTGGAGCCATCATTTGGGGGTAATAAACATCAACGGATTCCTCTCAAAATTTATACAACGCAAGAATAATAGTTGATTCATGAACAAAACCGTTTTGCGGAATTTTGAATTTCGAAATACTTTTCGAGATACAAGGGAACATGCAAAGGTCAACACAAAAATTTGCATACTCCAACTTTATTAGGTTATATCTTTTGAAAGAAAACATCAATCAACAATCGGCAACACGATTATGTAGAACATTATGTGCTGTCATTGACATAATCCAGATCATTTACTAACAATAAAACACCAATGCGCATAAGATTTAACATGATATATAGTTTCTAGATAAATTTAAATGGAGCTATTAATTATTATTAGTTTTCCGTGACTACCCCTGAAACTAGTCAGTAACCTTTAATAGGGCTTACAATATATTTCTGACAAATTTCTCATACATTTATTCAATAAAACAATATTGTGATTTAATTTCTTAGCTATAGGGTGGCCTTGTTGGTACAATCATGTAAAATGCAAAAAAAAAAATTCATATACACAACAATGTATTAATTACCTGACAAGATGCCTTGTGACCATAGCAGTGAAATATTGGAATGGCAATACTAATATTGTCAGCAAATCATCTTGACTGGTAGACTGCAATGAGAATGAGAATAATAATAATAATAATGATAATAATAATAGTATTGATGATAATAATAATGATAATAATAATAGTAATGATGATAATTACTTATTCATGCACCATGATGTATCAACTGAGTATTAAAGACAAATAGAAGTAAAAACTACAGTACATCTGCAAAACATGAAATAGTACTACTACATTGTGTACATGTACTACTCTTTCATTTACACACTTATTCTTTTATTCACACACTAATTTAGTTTAGACTGACAAATACCGTATACATACATGTACATGTACCTTCAGATGTGAAAATAGAATGCATGCTATATCATACATTACTATGACTTTTATATTTGGCTTGTCTGATATCGATTCTCTAAGTCTTTTCAATTCATAAATTGAATATGAGATTCTGTAAAAGAATTAGCAACCAAATTAAAGTGCTCCTAACCCCTTTTACAATTGTATTAAAAATTGAATGTACATGAACTGATCAGCTGTAGGATTAAGTTTTTTCTTTGTTTCAACCTTGCATTTAGGAGTTATGGAGGTTTGAAATCTGGATATGCAAATCAGATGACGTCACCCCGGGCTTCATTTATTATACAAAAACGCCCTTGTGCAAATTATTTACATTTTTGAACTTGTAAAATATTTTTACAAACTATATAAATGATTTCATATAAAATTTTCCCCCATATCGGGGAAGAGATCTACTGAAAACAATGAAATAAGTTAGGTAAAAAGCCCGGGGTGACGTCATCGAATTAAAATATCGAGATTTCAAACAACTATAACTCCTAAATGTGAAGCTCAAATGAAAAAACACTTAACCCTATAGCTGATCAGTTCATGAACATTCGATTTTTAATACAATTGTAAAGGGGGTTAGGAGCACTTTAAGGAACAATTTATTTGAAACAGATAACATTTTAGCATACATTAAATATAATATATGTGATAGTTATTATTGTTGTGAATTGTGTTTAATAATTAATGACTGCATGAGCATATAAATGTAACTTGCCCATGTTTCAATCATGGCTCACAAAACCCTGATTTTCTATCGATTAGGAAAACGTTACATGTATACTGTACATTGCTAAAAGCACCCAGAACATAAAAAAGAAACAACAAGCCTATATTGCTTTAAAAGCAATGATGTTTCGGCCCGTTATGAAATATGCAGACGTTTTTGGGGGATGGGAAAATTGTCTCCACTAATCACACAGTTTAGGATTTTTCTCTTGTGTTATCAAAGTACTGTTCTACTGATTGAATTTTTAGAGGCAATTTCTCTTGCAAGCAAGCTTTGTTTCCTTGTCCTTTTGAAACTGAAGTGAAATCATATTGGAATACGTTTGTAAAAGTGTTCGGCGCGGCACGTTGAAAAGCATATTTGATCGTAAAGATATAAGTGCTGTTTCGGACCAATCAGAGAGCCGTTCTCATGGTAATTTGCATATACTCAGTTTTCTTTAGTATTAAGATGATAAGAAAGCCGCATATGATTGGATGTGATCCAAAACTATGACAGCTAATTGACAGGCAGTATGCTGGTAGTATTATGCTAATGAGAAACCAAATACAGTAAATACCTGTGGGCCGAAACAAAAACAGTATTTTATGTTACACACCTCTCTCCATGTTTCAGATTAATAAACCCCTTAGGAAAGTCATGTCTACACACTCTACCAAAAACACCTTTTTCATCAAAAACTTTGTTTCGACCCTTGGAACGTAAGGAGGACAACACCTCACCAGCATGAAAACGACTGCAATTCTGTAAAACAAATTCAAAATCATTCAAAATTTGTTATCCGAGGACATAATAATCTGACATCAAAAATTTATGTTTTAAGTGAATATCGAGTCTCCCTAGCCAATAAATTCACACATATGATAATAATAATAATAATAATAATAATAATAATTTCTTAAAAAACGCATTAACCGAAGTCTCAATGCTTTTTACAATGTTAAAAATAATATTACTAATATTACTATCTAGATCTACATTGACTGAAGTTGAAGTAAAGAGGAAAGATGAATTCATTCAAAATTATGAAGGACTATACAAATGTAGACTGCAGGTATCTAAAATAATCTTCTACATGTACCTCATTGTGTTTAACTTTCTTTTTGATAATTATCAACAAAATTATCCACATCATTCTGATCATCACTAAAAATCAAGGTTCCATGTCTAGGTTCCAGAAGTCCTGCTGATCCCTTACATTTCTTCCTCACCAATCCCATACAAGCATCCATGCTTTCTATCAAAATACCATCATCCTAAAATTGTCAAGATAAAAAATTCAATGGCCATGAATCAATTTATTGACCATTCATACCCTCTTTCCAAACTACTTTTTAATAATTAAGGTACAGTGTACATGTGTACAAATGTACATACATGTATGTCTATATACAAATTGTATCTAGCATGCAAGCAATGTTTTATCTACACTGTACTAGCTCTTCTGACTATGAGCGGATACAGAGTAAACATTCATTGGCTAACTATAATAGCAGACTGAGGAAAAACAACATCTACATTTAAATACATTGTAGTGGCTAGCCACTGGGTCATTCCACAGTATTATATCCCTTAATTCATTTTCTAGAAAGTCATTAAATATGATTGAATTGCAACATAAATATAAGGCAAGAGTCTGAAGTTTACTTTATGGGTATTGTTGCTCATGTGGGCATCGTCATGGTTACATAATTAGGGAATTATTGTGAAAAATCAGAAAATGGCGTTGCGGAGAAGACAACTGTAATTGTGCTTTAAGAGAGCAATACAGGCATGCGTTGATGCATTGATGTGAATACAAACTGTTACTATACTAGTGAAATAAATAAATAAATAAATAAATAAATAAATAAATAAATAAATAAATAAATAAATAAATAAATAAATAAATAATAAAAATAAATAAATAAATAAATAAATAAATAAATAAATAAATAAATAAATAAATAAATAAATAAATAAATAAATAAATAAATAAATAAATAAATAAATAAATAAATAAATAAATAAATAAATAAATAAATAAATAAATAAATAAATAAATAAATAAAAATAAATAAATAAATAAAAATAAATAAATAAATAAAATAAATAAATAAATAAATAAATAAATAAATAAATAAATAAATAAATAAATAAATAAATAAATAAATAAATAAATAAATAAATAAATAAATAAATAAATAAATAAATAAATAAATAAATAAATAAATAAATAAATAAATAAATAAATAATATAAATAAATATTATGTTTAACATGTAAGTGTTTATATTCAGTAGTAAGAGTGCAAATATTATATCCATGAAAAAGTACTAACTAATTAGTGCTAAATAGCACTAACTAACACTGTAATAGAAAACAAATAACATTACCAGTAATAAAAATGTAAATGTGATGTTAATTCGACATTCTCATACTGTATCAAGAGAGAAGCAGTTGTGTTTAATATGCAGAAGACAAAATAATGAAGGCAAGCCATCAATCACTTCCTTTAAACACACTCATTTCACATACAAACGCATACGCTGATTTGTGTGAGCCGGTCCACTCTGAAAGATCTCGAGTGTTTTTGAAAGGGCCGGTCCACGAACTCATCAATCTTTAATATTGTTTTAATGCTGTTAAAAATAGTATTTTTGTATATCAAAGAGATAGTTTTAATGGAGTGCATGTACCGCAACAACGTCAACATTAAGCATGATTGACTGAAAATAGTGCTATTAATTGATGCCTTTGTAAGCTTAAATATATTTGAAGCCAGTGTTGAGCTGAATGTCAATAATCATGAATTGAATACAATAGCCAATTTAAGATCTCGCTATGTTTGTTGCTTGTTTCATTTATAAAAACAAAAGAAAATTCATTACAATTAACGAACAAACGAAAGATGTTATCAGAACCATCTGACCATGAATATGCAACCTCAACTGGATGTCCCAAGTACGTACTGCAGACGGAGAATTCAGAGATCTTTATCTATATGCTCACCGACACATACAGTATAATAAATTTTAGTCTCCCTCGTCACACAACTGTCATTGTCATTGTCATAATGCCCGAGTGTACGCTCATTGAGCGTCTTGTTTTATTAATGAGTCCCCAAAAATAATCCCTTTTAAGAATCTTAGATATTCAAAATATGGTCTAGGTTGAAAATTATAAACTACATTTGTAGGTTAAAAAATTTCATCCTTAAGGTTGAGAATTTTAACCTGTAACAGATATACAATATATATATATATGTACATTATAGACCTGGTATAAATCCATTTCTACGCATCAGTTTGACACTGCTTAAGTTACATATACTTCATCTGAAAGGTTTAAGCCAGTCACAAGATAACTCAGTTTATAACATTAGCATTGATATAACGCACACTCTGATTGGCTTATTAGTGTGCGCGAGCGTGCATCCATAACTCAATGGACGCATCAATGGACGCACGCTCACGTCATTGCCATAGCGCACGCTCTGAAATCAATTGGAAAATATAATAATTGTTTTATTTGAAATTTGCAGTGACTACATGTATGATATAATGACCAACCTGAACTCCTCAAAACAACCAGAGCTAAGGACACTATACATAGATGTTAACTAAAATATAAACAATAAATATTACAGTTAGTAAATATTAGATAAATGTCCATCAGTACATTGTAGCTCTATAGTATAAAAAAATTTATATGAAATATATATATGAATCCAAATGGAACAAAAGTCACTCGAATGAGTGAATGTGTTTACTGCTAGTTATAAATGTCAAAATATCAAAATATGTCAAAATATGCTATGTGAGAAGAGTTCCCATATAAACACTGTATAGGCGAAACGTCTAGACTAGGCAAACGCGATCTGTCGCGGTGGCGAAAAGGCCGTAATTTGTGGAATTAGTTCCCAGTCTTTTCTCTTTCTTTTGTAATAACATTACGGACGGACTTACATCTGGAGATCCTTTATGTCAGATTTCGCACATCTAACTTTATCAATATATATAGTGACATTTCATTAATTTCAACAGACATGAAGTATTTCCGGTAAACTCGATGACATAGTGTCTACAGCTGGTTCTCAGCAGTTACATGTAAGACACAAAAAGCAATATTTAGCATATATATTTCATATATACATTTGTATTTCATATTACAGTTAGTATTTCAGGATGGATGTCTTGGCAAGTTGTCAGTAAGGCCACTAACCACAAAACACACTTTAAAATTCCATGTACATACAATCTATAAACTTTTAAGTTAATCTTTTGAATGGAATATTTTTAACAATCATTATTTTAAGATCATTTCGGCCTTTCAGGACAAATATATGAACAAACAATAAAGATGAATACTGGTAATAAAAATATTCCATTCAAAAGATAACTCAGGTCCAAACTAAACATCAAGTCTTTATATGCATTGAATGCATTGAAAATAATGTATTATTAGGTGGTCTTCTATACATTAATTAAGGCTAGACTCAGCATGTGAAGTTTGATGTTTGGGATGGGCCTATTTATAAAGGTAGCTGCATGCAGCTCATAAAGTATTTAAAAAACAATAATTATATGTAAATTAACTTACAATTTTGTATCCTAGTTGGGGTTGCATTGCCTCTAAAATTTCTGAAAAGTCATGAATGGAAACTTGAGACTGCAGGAAAACCTTTTCCATCAGGTTCATGATAGAAAAGTGAAAGGCCACAGTTGGTTTGCTTGGTGAACCTGGCCAGAAGCTGCACCTTATAAGTGTAATGGCATCAGGCTCACAATCACAAACTTCCACTTGCTTGATGTGTTTAATACCTAAAATATTGTAAAAACAAAGTTGAGCAAATTAAATAAATATACATGTAAGCTTACAAATGTATGTATATTCTTTAATGGAGATAGGGTAACCCTCCTAGAAGGGACAAAAGACATGCAAAGTCAACATGCAGCTACAGGGACACTGTGTCCAGGGGTAGGGCTATCGTCCGATATGACACAGTTGCAAAGGCAAAATCCCATATTAAACTCTATAGATGTAATTTATGATATCTTCTCAGGATTTTATCCAATACTATTGAAATTTTCCAAAAATATTGATGCTCATTATATTTTGTATGTGAAAGATCCCACTATTCTGATCTCGATTGACAATTGACTGGTTCATGAGCTTAATATAGTGAAAAATATATTTAAAACTTTCATTCTACATTTCAGCAAATGACATGAGATATTTTAAAGTTCACTTATATGCTTGGGCTTCCTGTGCGTCAAATTGGCGACACATGTCCCGGTGTACGCAGTCGATGAAAATCGATGATCGGAAAACCAATCGAACAATCGATGAAATTAATCGATTGATATCGATCACCAATCAATAGTCACACAAGAAAAATGACAATCGATGAAAATCGATCATCGATTGATTGTTATCAGGTTTAGTACAAGATTTCGTGACGTAGTCCTATCGACCTCCCTCTGTATGTTGCCGCTAAAATGTCGTCTATGGAAAGCCGCTGGGAAAGCCATGAAGTCAGTCTAAAGTGTTATCAATCGTTGTTGTCTTTTCCAAGTCCAACATGGAGAAATATTTCTAGCTCATAAAAAGAGACTGGGAAAGAGGCATGCGAGGAAATGCTTTCAAGGTAGTAATGACCGGGGACAGCTAGGGTGAGTGTGCTTGTTCCCGCTCTGGCCATAAGTACAAAACAATCGATGAAAATCGATATATTTTAGGGCAATCGATCAATCATAAGGCAATCGATAACAATCGATCAAAGGTCACATATTTTTGTTTCATCGATTGGTCATCGATTTCCAATATCAATCGATTAATTGATATCGATTGATATCGATTTTCATCGATTATCGATTTCATCGATTGCGTACACCGGGTACAATGTACATGCATGTGGCTTCTGTCGTATTTTTGGGTATTTTTAGTCGAACTTGAAACAGTCGATGTGAGGTAAAATAAAGTACAATGTACATATGTATTTACCGTCATCGTAGAACGAACTTTGACGGCTTCTGCTCCATTAAATTACCTTGAACATATACCAGTAGATGAATAAAACTTAAGAACATCTAGATTATAGATGTGTAGATGACCAGCTATTCCGGTATTCGTTTGTTTATCAGTTCTAGCACCATTATCACGGCGAACTTTCATCATCCCCCGTACACGGCTGGTAGACAATCTCGCCAAATATTCCTGACTGTATAGTCGCTATGAACATGTCAAGCTTTCGCTTTCTTTTCCGAGTGTAAGTATTCAAAGGAGAACGTTTTGTATCACTGCAGCGGCCGGCCATGTTGTTGATATCCGCCACAGGAACCCCATCTCAACACAGGAAGCCCAAGATTAGTGTTACTGGCGGCTCGCAGCAAAAAAATCATCTTAAAAATCAATAATTAAGTCGCTGATTCTCTTGATGACAAAACAACTAGCTCTTTCAATAAGTTAGCATGTATTCTTACCAGAACTGTCGACAAGCGTAAACAGCTTCTTGATTTTGGTGTCACAGTCATGGCCGTACCCGATTACACCATGATCAGGGTACAGAGGAATGAACATATCATCCTGACAAATTTTACCAAGATACAGTGTATAAGTTAAAGTAGTGAATGGTTGTTGTAACGAAACCGTTGTAACTATGTAGAAAACTCAAGTAAATGATTCACATGTACTGCCGTGGTCCACAGTCCTTACAACGAATCGTTGCATGATGTTGGCCGCAGATCACACACTGTGATCCACTTGGTAAGGAAGACTCTTCGATATAAACATCGAATATCTTTTCCCTTACTTTGGCCCAATTGTTTGACAATTGAATCTGCCGTCTATGATGTGCCGACAGTCCAGTGCCAGAAGACGCTGCAGCCGAAGGCGAAGGATTGTCGAAGCAGCTGTTGTCTTGAACAGAGTTTACAGTGGATTCCGCCGAGTTTGCTGGCTTATTAGCTTTAAGCTTATCTTTGATTTTGGAGCTGCAACTGACGGGAACAAACATGTACCGTTTTCCATTTCTCCCATTGACAGTTGTTTTAAGCCTTGCTGGCCTTATTCTTTTCATTGCAGCAATGGTTCAGTCTTGAAAATACCGCCCGACGTATCTTCGCTAAAGGTGTTTTGATTGGATAAGAAATAACAATGGCATTGTATGTATTCTCGGATGGTGGAGATTGTAATCTAAAGTGGGTTTGATCCGCAGATCTAAATTTAGACTTATGGGTTGAAGCCGGTTTAGACTTCGTGAGAACGGTGGTGAAATCACATGCATGCTCAAGGATCGGGATCACAGACCCTGGATCAGGGAACACATGCTTGGGATCGGGATCATATGAGCCAAATTAGGGATCAAATAATTTTTACTGGGATCAGTACCGTGGATCAAATTTTCGGATAAAAATGATCAATTCTGTCACGACCCTTTGAATGACGACAGACACCTTACGTCTTACTGTCCTGCTTAGCGAAATGTATTAAAAAGAGAAAACTTACGAAGAGTAATAACCAGTGCAGCATTCATGCAGAGACCGTCTAGAGGGTGTACATTGTATGTGATTTATCTGTCTGTCTGTCTGGTAGGTTTTCACGATGCCCGAGTACTTAAACAAACGTTTTCAAAGTCGTTCAGTCAGGGCGTACCTCACCATTGCCGCCCTTTTGTCTTACGTCTTCACTAAAACGTCGGTAAGTATTACATTCCAAACCCTACATACGAAGAATCCTTTATTGTACAATCCTGATATCCCAATTCCTTATTTGGTATACGGCTACTGTGTCCTTGCTTATCTCCAGTCTCTCCTGCTACTTTTCCTACAGCTCATCTAAAAGAAACCTTTTCATATATTCAGTTATCAATAAAAAATATTGAAGTTTTATATTTTATAGTTAGAACCGTTGCCGCAGATACTGATAGGAAACGAACGATAGCTAAGAAGACATTGGGGAAAGAGGACGACGAAGGGACTGTCGCAAAGATAGAAAATGTTGACACTGAGCCACCAATTCAATAAAGCCATAATTAATGCCTGCTACAACTGCAGAAACTCAGCACACAACGAAGACACTAGCTAATATACCTGCTTTTTACCGATACGGCGGCCATTTTGGATTCTATTGTTTTGGCTAGAACATTATGGGATGCTCAGGGTGCAAATGACCCAAACACTCCCAAAACATGTGGAGTCGCGTCAATATATTATTTTTCTATTTCACTCTAACCATAGTGTTGTATGACTTAATATCTACATGTGTTGTGTATTGTTGTATAATTTTGTACAAATTAATTGCTATAAATTAGGTTTTCGTAGTTTTTCATGGCCAAATGGTTACTAGCTTGCACCTTGGGCATCCCATAATTCAAGATGACCGCCGTATCGGTAAAAAGGTCTATTTTTTCAAAAGTTGTTTGTGTTAGGTTGATATCTACGCCGGTAGTCTGTTCCTATACGAGGCTGTAGGATGGAATGTTTACATATCAGCTGCCGTTGTTCTCGCGATAACAGCTATTTATACTCTACTTGGTAAGTTAGAAAATCTGTCAAACTGCAGTAATTATAATTCAATAAAATGTTCAATGTTCATTGCAAACATACAATTCAACTGTTTTAAAATATGTTCTCCTAGAGAACTGAATCGCCTCATGCGATCTCGGTCGATCCCCAATTGCATAATCATTTTCGGGTTGAAAATGATATTATCAACATAGTAGCAAGACCGCAAGGATGGATGGGAAATCAGTAAAAGAGCCCGCATTTTCCATGGAAGGACATACTCGGAAGGTTTTGAAAATCCAAGGACAGTTCAGCATAGAACATACAAATATGGATAGAAAGATGGTCATTGTTACGATATTATTTGAAACTTTCCCACATTATCCCTTTTGGTCCTAACATTCGCGAATATCGAACCGACAACGATTATATTAGTAGACTAGCTGTCATACCTCTTCATTCTGGCAATAGGCGACTTGCATGATGTCGTCATATACTACAAGTTCCAGAATGCTTTGCCCATTTTCTTTTGTTAGATAACTAGCACCAATTGTCTTACTATTCTCATGAGGGAATAAAAATCTGAATAAGAAAGAAAATTCCCAAAGCATTCTGGTACTTGTAGTAAAACAACGTCATCATGCAAGTCGCCTATTATCATTGCTAGTAATCTCATTTCCGTATTTTCCCCTCCCCTCCCCTCCCCTCCCATTTTTCATGACTGGCTAATAGTAAGACTGCATGACATATTTCTCGTATAGGTGGTCTTATGGCTGTAATCTTCACCGATGTTTTTCAATGTGCTATCATGATCATTGGTGCAATCGTTCTATCCATTCTAAGTAAGTTTAATACTCAGTTGTATATTTTCCTTTTGAATTATGGTTAGATCGTTTAATAAAACTAAAGTTACATTGCAGTTGATACTGAATACTTGCGTAACTATATACAAATGTTATCGTTTTTTAATAACGATAGTAACCTATAATATATATTTTATAATATAAAAGTCATAAAATTGACAACATAATGCAAATTTGGAAAAATGGGAAATGTTTATATGAGCTATGATGACACATTGTCATACTCGCGGATACTGCGAATGATGAACTATATAATGACCAAAGCGATTTAAATTAAGGTATAACAAAAACTATTGTCTAGAGTTTATTTAATACTGTCACGTGTCACCCTCTTACCTACCTACCTATAGGTACCATACAACTCTCTCAATACTATATTGTCTAGTTTAATACTGTCACGTGTCACCCTCTTACCTACCTACCTATAGGTACCATACAACTCTCTCAATACTATTGTCTAGTTTAATACTGTCACGTGTCACCCTCTTACCTACCTACCTATTGGTACCATACAACTCTCTCAATACTATTGTCTAGTTTAATACTGTCACGTGTCACCCTCTTACCTACCTACCTATAGGTACCATACAACTCTCTCAATACTATTGTCTAGTTTAATACTGTCACGTGTCACCCTCTTACCTACCTACCTATTGGTACCATACAACTCTCTCAATACTATTGTCTAGTTTAATACTGTCACGTGTCACCCTCTTACCTACCTACCTATTGGTACCATACAACTCTCTCAATACTATTGTCTAGTTTAATACTGTCACGTGTCACCCTCTTACCTACCTACCTATAGGTACCATACAACTCTCTCAATACTATATTGTCTAGTTTAATACTGTCACGTGTCACCCTCTTACCTACCTACCTATAGGTACCATACAACTCTCTCAATACTATTGTCTAGTTTAATACTGTCACGTGTCACCCTCTTACCTACCTACCTATAGGTACCATACAACTCTCTCAATACTATTGTCTAGTAATACTGTAACGTGTCACCCTCTTACCTACCTACCTATTGGTACCATACAACTCTCTCAATACTATTGTCTAGTTTAATACTGTCACGTGTCACCCTCTTACCTGCCTACCTATAGGTACCATACAACTCTCTCAATACTATTGTCTAGTTTAATACTGTCACGTGTCACCCTCTTACCTACCTACCTATTGGTACCATACAACTCTCTCAATACTATTGTCTAGTTTAATACTGTCACGTGTCACCCTCTTACCTACCTACCTATAGGTACCATACAACTCTCTCAATACTCTATTGTCTAGTTTAATACTGTCACGTGTCACCCTCTTACCTACCTACCTATAGGTACCATACAACTCTCTCAATACTACTATTGTCTAGTTTAATACTGTCACGTGTCACCCTCTTACCTACCTACCTATAGGTACCATACAACTCTCTCAATACTATTGTCTAGTAATACTGTAACGTGTCACCCTCTTACCTACCTACCTATTGGTACCATACAACTCTCTCAATACTATTGTCTAGTTTAATACTGTCACGTGTCACCCTCTTACCTGCCTACCTATAGGTACCATACAACTCTCTCAATACTCTATTGTCTAGTTTAATACTGTCACGTGCCACCCTCTTACCTACCTACCTATAGGTACCATACAACTCTCTCAATACTATTGTCTAGTTTAATACTGTCACGTGTCACCCTCTTACCTGCCTACCTATAGGTACCATACAACTCTCTCAATACTCTATTGTCTAGTTTAATACTGTCACGTGTCACCCTCTTACCTACCTACCTATTGGTACCATACAACTCTCTCAATACTATTGTCTAGTTTAATACTGTCACGTGTCACCCTCTTACCTACCTACCTATTGGTACCATACAACTCTCTCAAAACCATTGTCTAGTTTGTATTAATGGACGTTGAGAAGCGAGTTGAAAAGTGAACGGATTCCATTTTAATTTACAAATAAATGTCTCTGAGCAATATAATCTGTACCTTCGAGTTCCGTTGATGTCACGATGGGACGGTCGAGAGAAGGTTGGGGAAATACATTTGTCTCAATCAACATATTTTCAAAGATGAAATATTAATTTTAGTCATGCATCTTATCACGAGGTGAAAATCGGGCGCGGAAAAATCCCTGACAGCAATCAATCAATCAATCAATCAATCAATCAATCAATCAATCAGTCAATCAATCAACCAATCGATAAAAATGATCAATTCTGTCACGACCCTTTGAATGACGACAGACACCTTACGTCTTACTGTCCTGCTTAGCGAAATGTATTAAAAAGAGAAAACTTACGAAGAGTAATAACCAGTGCAGCATTCATGCAGAGACCGTCTAGAGGGTGTACATTGTATGTGATTTATCTGTCTGTCTGTCTGGTAGGTTTTCACGATGCCCGAGTACTTAAACAAACGTTTTCAAAGTCGTTCAGTCAGGGCGTACCTCACCATTGCCGCCCTTTTGTCTTACGTCTTCACTAAAACGTCGGTAAGTATTACATTCCAAACCCTACATACGAAGAATCCTTTATTGTACAATCCTGATATCCCAATTCCTTATTTGGTATACGGCTACTGTGTCCTTGCTTATCTCCAGTCTCTCCTGCTACTTTTCCTACAGCTCATCTAAAAGAAACCTTTTCATATATTCAGTTATCAATAAAAAATATTGAAGTTTTATATTTTATAGTTAGAACCGTTGCCGCAGATACTGATAGGAAACGAACGATAGCTAAGAAGACATTGGGGAAAGAGGACGACGAAGGGACTGTCGCAAAGATAGAAAATGTTGACACTGAGCCACCAATTCAATAAAGCCATAATTAATGCCTGCTACAACTGCAGAAACTCAGCACACAA